>JANZLX010000006.1:33367108-33377758 GCA_025531955.1 Erythroxylum orinocense | reverse complement strand
TCAAATTTAAAATCTTGATTAAGAATAAAAGACTTCGTGCAACTCCACCACAGACCCCGTAGGTTTTACTTTGTTATTATTAATGTAGTGTAAAGCACTTTCTTAAGACAATGACAAATTTTCACGCGGCATATGATGTTTTTAGTCTCTTTTTTTTTTTTGGGTAGAATATTGACTTAAGGAGTAAATCATTTGAATACCTCCACACAACGTCTTTTCCCTAATTGTTCTATTATATATTAGACTTTTTTTTTTCAAAATGTACTAATGGATTCCATTAATGGAGTTAGTTCAATAGGGGTTGCAACAGGTTGGGTCGAGTTGAACCCAAATTTTGCCCAAATATAGACCCAATTGGGTTCGAGGTAGTCGAACTCTTACTTAGTTTGACCTAATTTGTTTTTCATTTCTTAAAATTAAAAAATAGAGAATGACATTATTTCATTATAGTTATCGAGTCTTGGGTCTTAAATTCAAATGGCTCGAGTTTGAGCTTAGCTTTAGGTCAATTTTTTAAAAAAAATTAGGCTTGAGATTTAGTCCATCAACTTAAGCTTGGCTAGGTTAGGCTAGTCAGGTTTAAGTTTGATTGTCAAGCCTACCAACGACCAAGACACTAACACCAACAATTAAAAAATTAGACCTTTTTAGTCGGCTTAATCATAAAATTTTTGAATTAATTCAATTTTTTTAAGTTCAGTTTTTTCTTAACAACTTTTATTAATAAAAATCGATCAATTTATTGATTAATCGAATTAATCGTTAGAGATGTATGCACATCCATGTATAATTTTTGTAATATCTTTATATTGCATTGCATATGAACAGTCTCTCTACTAGGTAAGGATAAGGCTGTATAATACCGAATATTCACAGATCTCAAGTACTAGCGGGACTTCAATTGAGTGATAATGATGACAATACTGATTAAACCTTTAAACTTTAAATTTCTTATTTTACTAATATAATATTCAATTCAATTTAAAAAAACTGATTAAAACTATAAATGGAATAATTAATTTAATATATTTAGAAAATTATATTATTTTAATTTTGATACTATAAAATAAATTTATTAAAATACTGTATTAATTGAAAAATATTATACATGTTAATAATTTATTTAAAGTATATTTAAAATTGAATTGTTAGGAATAAAAAAAATAAAAAGGCAGAGGGAAGGATTGTTTTGTTAAAAAAAAAGTAACAAGATTTTCTGCCCAGTTTTATGATGTCTTATTGTGTTTAGTGAATCTCAACTATTTATTTATGCGGATCCTGCATAGACTCTATATAAATAAAGGTGAGATCCGTATAAATAAATGACTGAGATTTATTGGACATAATAAAACATAATAAAAATTAGCCAAAGAACCTAAATTCTAGAAAAAAGATTATCTTTGATAAGGACAGTTCCGTATTTGAAAAACTACAAGCAAAGACCACTCAGTCTCTGAGCTCATCTGCTTTCTTTTGCAACATAATTTATATATTAAACAAAGGAAAAAGAGTTTATTTTTGTCTTTTAGAAAAAAAACTAAAACCGAAAGTGTTTCTTTGGCGGTTAAAGGAAGCAATAAGGAAACACTATATATTAGACTGAATCACAATTTAATAAAATATAGCTGCTGTTTATAACGGATGAGTCCAGTGGAATGTTTTATATACCGAATCGAATTGATTGGTTTAATTGTGAAAATTTTGAATCAGTAACGTTATTATTCAATAGATTGACTTAGTTTAATTATTTTTGTTATTCAAAATTATCAATTTATTAATTGATCAACTAACTAATTTTCATCTATCATTCTCTTTCAAATATTTTTTACATTTGTCGATTTTATTTAATCCTTAACTGATTTTATAACGTATTTTAGGCCTAACTCATCCTTAAAAGTTAGCTTGAAATGAGAGGTTTGTACACCATTGTAAATGACTGAATGTACTCATATTTGTCTGATGTGGGATTCTTAACACACCCCTTCAGCTCAAAACAGGGCTAGACATCTGTTTGACATATTAGCCAAAAGGAACAGAACGGACACCACCCTAAATCATCAAAACAAGAGGGCTCTGATATCATGTTGAAAGGCCTAAATCACCCTGAAAAGCTAACTTGAGAGGGAGGGTTTGCACACTATGATAAATGGTTGAATACACTCATATTTGCCCGATGTGAAATTTTTGACACGCCCTCCTTAACTCAAAACAGAGCTGAACATCTATTGGGTATATTAACCAAAGGGACAGAACGGACAATGCCCTAAACTATCAAGACAAAAGGGCTCCGATACTATATTAAAAGGCCTAACTCATTCCCAAAAGTTAGCTTAATAGGAGAGGTTTGCACACTATTATAAATGATTGAATGCACTAACACTTATGCAATGTAAAATTCTTGTCACAATGGTTTAATCTTTGTTGAATTTTTTAAACCTTAATTCTCTTGTTTTATAGATTTAAATATTCTATCAAATGCAAATTTTCAGTATTTAATAAAATTTTGTACTCTTTAATTGAATTAATACGTAAATAATAAAACATTATATTATGAAATAGAAATTATATTATCGATAGAAATTTGATTAACAAAATTTCGTTTTATTTAAAGTTAAATTATTATAAACTATAAATATTATAAAATATGAAGAAATATTAGCACTAATTAATTAAATAATTAAGTCATATATTCAATCCGACGTCATTTTTTTGGACTTTCGAACATTTTCTGAATTTTTAAATTTTAAGTAGAATCTCATAAATTTTAAAAATATATATATATTTTTAATCTTTTGTATCATATGGTGATGGGTGTCACCATATAGTCCAACAAGAGTGATGATGACGAAGGAAGAAGATGGAGAAGGCGTGCCCTTTGGATTTCACGCTGTGATTCCCCTTTTTTTGACGGTTTTGTCCTTCTTCTTTTGTGCTAAAGACAAACCTATCTCCTTCAACTTTTTATTTATTTATTTTTTCATTTTTTATTCATATCAGGCTCTCTCCCTTTACTTTTTCTTATGCCATTTTGTGTTGAATATTCTAAAATATAAATTAAAATTTTTAATATGGATAGATTGTAGATCATTAACAAGAATTGAGCTTCATTCAACTATTGTTAAAATGATTAGAACTAGTTATTTTAATAGTTGATCCTTACTATTTATAAACCCTTTAATATTTTCATGTTTAGTTAATATGAGAAATTCTAATACTCCTACCTTAGATGCAACTAGAACTGGACATTCAGTTGTCACTTGAAATAAACGCAGTAGTAATCAGACAAGAGCCACTAGGACTGAACATTCAGACGGATAATTAAAAAACTAGTAATTCTGATCAAACCTACTCTAATACTATAATATATTTTTTAATACGGGTCGAATGTAGAGTCTATTAACAAGAATTGAACTTGAGTCAATTATTGCCAAAATGACTAGAACTAGTCATTTAGATAGTTGATCTTTATCACTTATAAATCCTTTAACATTTTCATGTTTAGTCAATATGAGACATTCTAACAATATAACACTAGATTAGGCTTACTTCGAGTCTAATCTGAAAATTTATATTTGGACTTAAGCTTAACTTGAAATTTGATTAGATTCAAATTAAATTTAAATAATTTTTAGTTTATTTAATTTAAATTTGAAGTTAAAAATTAAAAATTAACATAATCAATTAGAACTAATTACATTGACTTTGATTCGGATTGAACCAAATCGAACAAATACTACTGTCACGAAATGAATATTATTCTCTAAGGTTAGAGACTTAATAACAAAGATGATATCTCGACCCACAAGAAGCTACCGTCCAAAATCAAAGGCACGTGAGTGGGGTTAGTCCATAGCCGATAGGTGACCCTTTTGTTACATCTTTGTTTGACAGATGCCATGAAGCAACAGCCATGTTCCAAGTGTTGCGGTCTGAGCCTGAAGTGTAGTGTACGAACTTGAAAGGTTGGTCTGGTTAGGTCTGAAAGATAAGCTACGTACTTTGTATTAACCAAGTACTGTTGCCGAGTTGCGTGACATCCACACATTCACAGGCGATCCTGTTGCTCTTTTTAGCTTCTAATAATGTGTCCACAGATAATGCAGAAGAGACCATTTGGCAGCTGACAATGTTGTAAACAAGCTTCATGACACAGACAAGGAGTGATCCAAAATGATGTCATAGAATGTTGCAAAAAGCTACCATTAGGGTTGGCAATTAAGATCCGATCCAGCTTCAAGTCAAAGAGATTACTAATAATAATTGCTTGGACTTTAGGTTAGATTTGGGTTTGAAAACTAGCTCAAAATAAAACGAACAATTTGAACCATTTCATTAAAATGATATCGAGATGATGTAATTCATCAAAATGACATTATTTTAATATATAAATTTAAAAAATTTAAGAGTAAAATAATGTTATTTTAATTAATTGCACGAAAATAATGTCACGACAAAGAGTGATCCAATATAATGTCACAGAAAGTTGTAAAAAGCTATCATTAGGGTTAAGCAATTAAAATCCGACTCAGCCTGAAGTCAACGAGATTAATTATAATTGATTGGACTTTAGGCTAGATTTAGGTTTGAAAACTAGCTCAAAACAGATCGACCAATTTGAATCTTTTCATTAAAATGACATCGATATGATATAATTGATCAAATGACATTATTTTAATATTTAAATTTAAAAAACTTAAGAGTAAAACGACGTTATTTTGATTAATTGATAAAAAACAATATCGTGACAAAGAGTGATCCAATATGATTTCATAGAAAGTTGGTAAAAGCTACCATTAGGGTTAAGCAATTAAAATCCGATCCAGCCTGAAGTCAACGAGAATAATTAATTATAACTTACTGGACTTTAGGTTAGATTCGAGTTTGAAAACTAGCTCAAAACAAAACAAACAATTTGAAACCCTTTCATTAAAATGACATCGACATGATATAATTGATCAAAATCACATTATTTTAATATATAAATTTAAGAAATTTGAGAATGAAATGACGTTATTTTGATTAATTACACAAAAACAATGACAGATCAAATTAACGATGAACTCAATTCAACCTAACTCATTATCATCCTTATTTATGACTTGCTAAAGTATTTGAAGTGCAAATTAGTTAAGTAACAAAAATTAATGTACTTTTTAATATTATTTGATTTGAACCCGATACGAGTAACTGAATGATTTATTCGCAATATACGGCGTATCAATTAGTAGTTTATTTTTTAAAAAATGAATATAAATTTACAAAAAAAGAAGAGATAAGAGATTTGCAACATTAGTGAATGAGTGATTGAGGACTTGAACAAACCCCACAAAAACAGTAGATTGAAACAATAGAATATTAAAGTTAAAAGAAGATTGGATGCAAGACATAAAAGGGTTCGTGTTAGACTTCACAGTCACACTTTGTTTTCTTTTTTCTTGCATTTTTCAATTCCCATTATGACATATATCTAATCCTTGTTAGTGGAGAACAAAATAATTAGGGTTTGAAGGTGAGTGATATAGGGCATGTGAGTCACGTCTGATAGTCCAAAGACTTAAAAGGTACACTTAATAAATCAACTGGTCTTACTTTTTATATATTCTACTAAGATGCTCTTCAACAGTTGTTAGCAGATTTCATCTTGTGATCTAATACAATACGTACTGGAAAAGTATCGATTAGATGCCATTTTGTTTGAATGATTATCACCTGCAAAATTTAACAAGCTTTTTGGTGATTTGGAATACATGTGAACAAGAATCACACATTTGAAAGGATTGAAGCAAAGAAACAAAAGCTGGTTTCAATGAAGGGTCCCATGATCATCATTAACTCTCATGTTCTCCCACTTGTTTTTAAACGTAGATTGCGAGAAACTAAGAACAGACAATATGAGAAAAGGAAAAAAGAGAATTAGACATCCCAAATGATTTAGACCTTCCAAAGTGAAAAAAAAAAACAAAGCAATAGATATGGAAAGTAAGGGTTAAGAACCAAAGATGAAGAAGAAGGGTATGTGAGAATTTACATTTTTGGAGAAAAAAAGAAAGAAAAAACAGTTTTTATCTTTGTGCATGATGTGATATTTTCAAAGAAAAGGTGGGTGTGAAAAAATAGCTCTTATGCACGTTGTATGCTTCATTGAGTTTTTTTTTCTCAGATTTATAGATATGAAAGAAAATTAAGATGTTAACGTTAAGTTATATTTGAAAAAAGTTGAAAGTTTGAATATTTAATTTTAATTATCATTTTTTAAAGTTCAAATTATAGTTATAAAATTGAGGGAATTTTGATTTTTTTTTTATAATGAACCCATTATCTTTATATACTCACCCTTTTGTTCTAAAACCTTTTCCAGGATGTTACTTCACTAATCAACATCCAAATGGTATCCAAACTCTGAGGTTGTATTCCACTAGGAACTCAACCTCCTACACTAAGCTAAAACAAAAACAGCATTTTTGTGTTTGTTGGATCCTTGTCTAAACTCCAATAGTACCCTAGTCTGTATCTAAATCATAAGCTCCAAACTTTTACCTTTCCCTTTACACCTTACTTTTACCAAGCTTTCAAAGCTTATAATTACCAGGTGCTTCTCTTTTTAGTAACAATAAGAGTGGCTGGGTCTCCTTTGAATCATCAGCTTTGTTCTTTGTTCTTGTTTCTGCTACTGTAGAATTTAGACCAAACTGAACCTTTCCTTTCTTACTTCTCTTAAGTTATAGTATTGTCATTAAATTTTAAATTTTGACAGGAGAGGTCAATGATGAACTTGGGTACTTTTTTACAAACAAGAATGGGGCCATTAAGTATGACCTTCATAATGGTCATTATGGCTGCTTAAATGTTTACTACTTTTTCTGCTAAAAGTGCAAACTGTAGAATCTACACACCTTGAAGGTCTGCACGAGTTTGCCGGAGAAAAGAATACAGGTTATGGGGCAGGTCTCAAGCAGTTTGAGCATTGAAATGTTCCAATCCCATTAAAGGTCCAGTTTCTTTGTTTAATGAAGTTATGGATAATACAAAACAATTCAGCTCAGAATCCTGACAAATCTTGTTGAAGGCGGGGCAATAGTCAGAAAAGTTTTCAAGAATAGTGCAGGATATGCCTAACATGAATCTAAAAAGTATACAAGGTAAAGAGAAGCCGATCCCAAGTTGAGTATGATAAACTATTCTTGTTCTACTTTGGATTTGTTCTCTTCTCGACATACCAATATGACACTTTTGAAAATTACTTGAGAAAATTTTCATATATCATTCATTTGTGATTGCCAAAATCCGCAAAGTTGGGTAATCAGGTACTCAAGAATGAATTCAATCAATATCAGGTGCACAAAGAAAACAGTACAGTCACTCAACATTGTAAGGAATATTGTAAACATTTCAAAGAGGATAATGAGGTAAAAATATCGAATAAATTCCAGTACACAAACAACTCAATTTGTTTCATCATATATGAATACATTTTAAAACCAAAAAGGCCCAAATGTCTATAGGCGATCGATCCTACAATATAGATAACAAAACCAGGATGACAAACACACCAATTGACAGAAACAGAGCTCAACGATACCGGCGGAGAGAAAGTGTGTTGTTCCTCTTCCATGTTGCCCTTCTTGATGGCCTTGCCTTGTGGTACAGGTGCCCCTTCCCATGGAGTCCTCTGTACTTCTTCCCAGCAGATGTAAGTCCACGAAGCTCCCGATGTTTATGGACAGGATTGCAGATCCAATTGATTCTTGGGTCATTACGGATTGCATTGTGGGCAGCATCAACCAGAATTACCTCAAAGTATTTGTATGTCGAATCCTACATAGATCCAATCTCGATCAGGCACATCAACATACATAAATTTTAAGTTAAAAGCAAAAACTAGCTCCCCCGAGCATAAATCCCCATCCTAATTTACATGACATAGGCAACAATGGCCATTCAACAGATTGTTCTGCCATGTTATTACTACATTACCTCATTGATCCAGTAAGAGTTGAGAACCTTAAGGCCACCAAGCTTACGACCAGCACGTTCCTCAGCAACAGAGCGCTTGCTCCGTTGGAACTTGAGCTGAGTGACACCCTGATTGGTGGGTTTGCCATACACAATACCCTTTGGAACAGGCCTCTTTCTTCCACCACGTCTCACACGTACACGATATACAACGTAACCCTATAAGAATAATGTCGCTGCACTTCACAAAACATAACACGAATAGTACACAGACAACATTGCAATCAAGTCCTAGACAAACCTGCTTAGCCTTGTACCCCAATCTGCGAGCCTTGTCAGGGCGAGTGGGACGAGTGACCCGAACAATTGAAGGATGCTGGCGATACTCCCAGCACCTCACCCTCTGCAGAAACCTCATAACATCTGATTGTTTCTTCCTCCATAGCTCCGATACGTACTTGTATGCCCCTGATAATTTCAAAACAACAACGAGTTCTCTTAAAACTAAAAGAATGGGTTGCCCATCTTTCAACTGGTCACAACATTCTCATCAAATTCAATCTACTTCACCGATCAAAACAGCTAGTGAGAAAAAAAAAAAACACTAAAGCTGCATTATCAAGAATTCGCATTTCTAACAGAATTGTCCTTGCTCTTATAACTTTAAAACACACCCAGTACCAAATTCACATCACAGAGTGCGGTTTAAATGGTGTAATGCAACATGAACTCTATAAATGAGAAAAATCAAAGTAAAGATGAAAACTTTCGTACCCATTTTAGCTCTGTCGATGGAGGGAGGGGTCTTCGGTTCTCCGGTTTCCGCTTATATTTTTATTTATCCGCTAGGGTCTTAGAGAGTGGTCAAATGACCAATTTACCCTCCTCACTGATAATAGGTTTCGGGCCGTTTGTGGTCCGAGCCCGTTCGTTTTGGGTGGGAGTTCAATCTGCAATCAAAATTAAAATTGCAGTTATTGTGGAAAAAAAAGTAAAATTTCTCAATTTTAATTCGAAAAGGTTAATTTTGAATTTCTAAAACTTATTTCTTAAGATATATTTTAAATAATAATTTATAGAATTACAATTTATTAATCACAACTAGATTTTAAATTTATAGAATTTTTAAATTAGAGTTATCCATATTGGAAAATTTAAAATAGTTAATTTTATAAGTAGAAATTATTTTATTGCACCTTTCACTTTTATATCCTTCACTTAATTTTAATTTATTAGTTCATTTTATATTTATCAATTTATTTAATCCGCATACAAATAATAATGATAATAATTGAACCAAAAGTTAAACTAGTAAAACAGCAGATTTAATGTTTAAGATGTTCAGTTGGTAATAAATTGCCATAAAATTGGTTAAAGATTTAATAAAATTGAAGAATTTGATATGTGATTGAAAGAGGTTTTTTTTTTTACTTATAAAAGAATTTAAAGTTTAATAAAAAATAGATTGTTAAATGAAAACTAATTGATTTATTTTGGTTTATAATAACTTATTAATTTACGAAAATTGATCGATTAATTAATATATTAATTGATTTTTAACAATAAGAGTTATTAAAATAAATCTAACAAAAAATTGAAAATCCAGTAAAAAATTTAACCGATTTAATCTTTAATCTGCTTCATTTTTTATTATCCTATTTGCATGTGGGTTTACCGGAAACAACCTCTCTATTATGTAGAGATAAGATTGTGTACTATCAGACCTTTCTAAACCATGTTTTATTGTGAAATTTCAGACTGGGTGTGATGATGATAATGATAGAACTAACCGAACTGGTTAAATTTTTTAATAATTAAAAATTAGCATTATATATACAAGATAGAGTTATTTTCGTATACTTCCAGTAAATTGTTTAGCTTTGATTCCTGGAAACACGTATATAACTATTTATGTTTAGAACATGATTTGTAAATACATTAGATAAATTCATATTTTATACTCCATATTTTCGCGCCTATGCTTAGTTTGAAATTTTGTGTTCGGATTTGAGCTTGAACTCATAATGCTTAAGCATCCAAAATTCAGTTGGGTTTAGGTCAAATTTAATTAAATATTTTTAAATTTAAAAATAACATTATTTAAAAAAATAGGGTTCATATTAGGTTGGTTTGGACAATCCAACTTTGACTTGAATTTGTTATTAAAATGTGTCATATTTAGGGATAATAATGGGCTGATTCATAGACTCATATTTAGGTGTTTTCAACATATCGCCCTCTAGGTCCAAACTGCTTGGAAGCTCAGCTATTATAAGCAAAACGACATCGTTTTGTTTAAAAGAGTTAGGAATAAGATAGGTTTGGGCCTGGACAACCTAACCTTGTATGCAATTAAAAAAAGATATTATTGTATACTTTTAATTTTAAAAAATTTGGCTGAGCTAACTAATGAGCTGTCACATTGTCATCCCAACTCATATTAGTCTTTTCTTAAAGGGTAAAAAGGTTTTACTTGTTATTATTAATTGAAATTTAGTCATTAAAATTTAATTTTAGGTATATATAAGTATAATATATAGTATTTAACAACTCCATGTAAGTTTGGCATTGCAAAATGAGGTTGGCCGATTAACTTTTTTAGTTTAAAATTTAAATATAATATTAATTTACTTAAACAATGTCGTATAATTTAATGTATCTGAGTTTTGGACTAAATTGAGTCGAGTAGCTCGATTT
>JANZLX010000006.1:33333452-33367008 GCA_025531955.1 Erythroxylum orinocense | reverse complement strand
AACAATGGGCTAACTCATAGACTTATATTCAGGTGTTTTCAACAGATCGGCTTTAGGTCCAAACTGATTGGATGCTCAACTATTATAAACAAAACGACATCGTTTTATTTAAAAGAGTTAGGAATCAGATAAGTTTGGGTTTGGACAACCCAGCTTTGAATGCAATTAAAAAAAGACATTATTTTATACTTTTAATTTTTAAAAATTTGGCTGAGCTAACTTATGAGCCGTCACATTGTCATCCCAACTCATATTAGTCTTTTCTTAAATGGTAAAAAGGTTTTACTTGTTATTATTAATTGAAATTTAGTCATTAAAATTTAATTTTAGGTCATATATATATATAAGTATAATATGTAGTATTTAACAACTCAATGTAAGCTTGGCATTGCGAAATGAGGTTGGGCCGATTAACTTTTTTAGCTTAAAATTTAAATGTAATATTAATTTACTTAAACAACTTCGTATAATTTAATGTATCTGAGTTTTGGACTAAATTGAGTTGAGTAGCTCGATTTCAACCCGATTTCAACCCTAAGCCAATCAATTTGAGTGAGTCGAGCTGAACAATCTAAATCAAACATAAAACCCGTTTAACTTAGAAGGGTCGGATCGGACAAAAATTGTCATCCGTATGACATTTTTGCCTCTAAGAATCCAAAAATGAATTTCTAAAAACTAATGTAAAGAAAGGAGTAGCTTTCTGGACCTCTTTAACTTCTAAACTACACATGAATTGCCCAACAAGTAAAAATGTTGAGTACGGATAAGATACTCTTATCTTATAAACATCGAAAAGAAATACTGAAATTGACCTTAAAATTGATTTATATGCATTGAAAAATACATGTATTTTTTAATTAATACCAATTATTTAAAGGTGGTCCAATAGCAATCTTACATTGTAGTGATCTCCAACGCTTATCAGGTGGCAGCCATGAACGGAACATAAAAACTCTGCAAGAGTTTGGTTTGTCATTTGCTCTATCCTATGATCCTGTCCATATAAAAGAGTTATCGTGAGTGTCGATCGAGCTAATGGATATTTAAAGTCTCCCAGAATCTTGTAACAGAGAAAGTACGAAACCCGGAACTAGCAGGATTTTCTGTATTAGATAACCGTAACACCCCACGTAAGGTTAAGTCCAAAAGAAGACAGAGATTATGTTCGGCGGTGGTGGCGGAGGAAACACCCTTTTGAAGGTTGTTGGTCGGAGGGTGGCGAGAGCTGGTGTCACCAACTTACAGGAACCGATATCTTCTAATTGTGTAGCTGCTACTTCACCGAGGTCAACGCACAAGCCAAGTTCAAACAACAACAATCTTAGTCTATGTCATGGTTTTGCTTCTGGTGTACCGGTGTCTGGATATTCCAGGGGACCAAACCTCAGTCACTGGTCTTCTGTTGGTTATGGCGGTGGTTCTTGTTCTGATGAATATGAGTGGGCTTCTGAGGATGGGTTGGTTGAGGTTTTTTATCTGGGACCTGCTCCTTCTGCAGAGGAGGTTCATGATGCTGTTTCTGCTCTTCAAATGTATAAGGAATTTCAATCGTTTTCTTCTTTTCTTCTTTGGGTGTACTGATATGGGTGTCATCATGCTACTATTTACGTACTTTTCGTCATCTCAAGCCAGCTAGTTTATCCAGTAATCCTGGAACTGCTGGAGTATTATCAGTTTCTGAAAACACAGATTTATGCTTAGCTGTGACAATTTGTTACAGGGTCATAAAGGATAAGCTTGCTACTGAGTTGGAGAAGGATACAGAAGAACAAAACTCAATTCCTACTGCAGAATCGGAGTTAGATTGGACAGAGCCCTCCATCTATATGTACAGTTCAAGAGCACCGAGTCCTTATGGACCGAGTCGAGTTTATGACGCCTTCCGTATGTTACAGACTGATCCATCCGTGCAGGTGCCTGAGATTATAACTCCATGGCTTAGAATGTATAGGTTTTAAAGCTCATGATTACCTGAAACCATTTCTGGTGCAGGAAATGGTGATTTCACTGTCATCTGATAAAGCTGTTTGGGATGCCATTTTGAACAATGAGATGGTCCAAGCACTGAGAAACACCTACCATGCAGGTTTGTGAAATTTCTGAAGGATTTTCATTAGTATTCATAACAGTAACAAAAATTTTCTAGCTGATCCACATCTTCTTTCCGTATTAAGATGAAGCTGGTCGACCAAATTCTGGAAGTTCATCCAATCCTGCAATGGGTGCGATTGAGTGGATATTTGAGAACACAAAGGCCAGAGTCATGGGGGTTGCACAGAAGATGCTGCAGCTAGTGAACCAGTTGTTTAAGCCTAATGATGAGAAGATTAAGGAAGGAAGCACCACTGATCCATTCGAGGAAAAGCTGAGATCTTCCTTCCTGCTGTGTGTAATGGTCCTGCTGATTGTGGTGGTGACTCGAGGCCAAGGGGCTTGACCATAATTCGACGACATGACATGACAGTCAATTATCATTCTTGGATACTTCCAAGTCATCAGTTCCGATAATTCTTACGAACCTTTTGTGTATAATGGTTGAATTTTAATGTCCTTTTTACCTGCCAAAGAAGTTGGAACTCTTGCTAATCCAAATTGCAAATGATAGATAATTTGCATTCCCATTTTCAGAATCATCTGATTCCACTTTAATTATTAAATTATAAAATAACTTATTATCTTAGTTAATTTTCAATACTTCAAATGTATGTTAAATAATCGTAATAGACAATTAGTCAAATGTACTCGGAATTAATTGTCGTAATTATTCAGTCAGCAGCATGAATAATAATTAGAAAACAAAAAACCATAGACAGGAGCACAACCACATCTCTAAACAAACAGAAAATGACCCAACCGAAAAGGGGGTAAATTGACAGTCTCATGTTGTCCTAGTAACAATCTGTTACACAAAACATAAATCAAAAATTGTCAAATTAAGGAAATTAATTATAGATATGTTGAGTGATATCATAAATTAAAGGCAACACAGATTGAAACCAAGTAACTGGTTAAGATCAGAATTAACTTCGAAGCAAAAATATACACACAGACAAAATTTGAGTGATCAGCACCACCAAGAAAAGAAAATTCCTAGTCTAAAATCAGGAAAACCATCCTCCTGTGTCATTAAAAAATATTAAAGGCAGACCGGCAAATATCCTCTTTCACAGGGTCCAGAAAGGCAGTGACACCACAAATACCTTGCAAAGACTCCTTTTCATCTCAGAACTAAAAAAAATCCTGACCAAACTTTCAGATAGGCATGTTAGCGCATATATTTGAACATATGACAAAATGCAATAGAATCACCAGCCAATATAATCAGGATTTGAATTCTTCACCAGCACCACCCTGAACCACCATAATGATGTAAGAAATATTAAAATTTAAGCTGCAATTTGGTGGACACGTGCCGCTTAATCTACATGGAAAGTGCCAGTAAACTCTGATGCCAGGAAAAAAATTGCAAGAAAACACAGCTTGGGAGCTGGGGACGGTGAAATATCGAGAAACAAAAGTCGGTAGTAAACCCTCCATAATGGAGAACTTAAGCTAAGCTTCTGAAAGAGTAATGACCATGTAATCCCTCAACATAACCAGCTATCAAGGCAGGTTAAATGCTTAAATAGCAAACCTCAAATGAGCTATAATCATAACAACAATATTAAAATATTCCAACTGAAAGTGAATGGTGGCAGTTGCAACATGTTATGGTTGAAAACAAGTATAATTAGACCCAAGGTATGGTTCATGTTCTGCTACCTGCCACACAAAAGCTTAGGGAGAAATCAGACATCAGAATACCATCAACTCATAAAGAATAACAACAAACAAAAGAGTCAAGAAAGCCATACAAGAGCTTCTTCCACATACCCAAATTACCTTCACACTAAGGCATAGTCACCTCGAGAAAATGATTTGCGAAAGCTGACCCAGAGAAGCTTCAAGCATCACTACTAACATGGTTAACTGGATATTATAGCAGAAATACACAACCAATAGGAGATAAAGTACAACGAGTTAAACAACCCAAGATTTTGAATATCATAAACAGTTATTTTAGAAAGTCCAAATGAGACAATGAAAAGGATGATTAGCAATAACAGACCACATAGGCAGCACAAGCATCCAGTAGTAAATGAAATTATCTCCTACAAAACAGACAACAAAATCAATAATAATAAGCTGTGACTTGTGTCTCCAAGATGCCTTTGCCTGAACAGAACTTCAAGACGTAATGTCTGCAAATGTCATAACAGTACAGCAAGGTTAAAGATGTGAGTCCCAAACTTCCAACAAAGTCATGGCAAGAGGTAAGAAATCAGGTTGCTCCAAGAAACATCAGGCCTGTAAAAATTAGTCCATAATGGTAAACAAAAAGGGTTAAGAGACATAAGAATAAAATGATAATAGAAAATGTGGTTATTAGGGCGTGGTTCTAAATGATTAGTATGGCACTAAAAATTTAAAATGTGGAACCGAATAACTCCACAGATGCTTTGCCTCAAACATAGATGAGAAAATGTAAACAAAGTTAATTAAACTAACGATGTCCATTACTAGGAATGGCAAAACATAAAAAGTAGGATTACAAAATGTAAATTCAATGCAAAGCCTACTGCATATAAAGAAGCGGACTTATAAAATTGCAATAAGATTCCCCATCTTCCCTCAATCTACCACTGGACATACAAATAATCAGATAAAACTGCAGGATAAAAAACAAAGACGGCAAGCTAAGATAAACATTATATGCTAATTTTAAAGTTCCTGAAGTAATATTCACGGTATTACTGAGAATAAGCTCCATTTCAACAAAGGTAGATGTCTTGTAAATGGGAAAATGTAAACAAAAATAATTAACCTAAAAATGTCCATTACTAGGAATGGTGCAACATAAAAACTACGACTATAAAATGTAAATTGAATGCAATGCCTACTGCATATAAAGAAGTGGCTTTTTATGCAGTGGACTCATACAACTGTAATAACATTCACCATCTTCCCTTAAAATATCCTTGGACATACAAATAATCAGATAAAACTGCACGATAAAATACAAAGATGGAAGCTAAGATATGTGTTAGATACTAATTTTCAAGTTCCTGAAGCAATATTCACAGTATTACTAAGAATAAGCTCCATTTCAACAAAGGTAGATGTCATGCAGGATTTAATTTAAACGAATATTCAGTAAGAAAGAAGTCCCAAAGAAGGGATGAAGTCCAAAAACTATCTTTCAGCATGCGCCCTGTCCTTCTAGCAGCATACGAGTCTATTAAATTAAATATGCAACTAAAATAAATATGTCAACTAAGCATATAACCACAAATAAAACGAAATAAACAAATGTACATGTTTCTGTACCTTCAACCAAAAGATAGTGCCACTAGACGGCAGGTCATTTCATCTCAGACATGAACTTCTCATACTCAGAATCTGCACCATGGGTTACTTTCTCTACACTTGAAGGCGGAGGGGCAACAGGTGGATTGGAGGCCCAAGGAACAGTAGCCATGCTCTGTGAATAGTCATTGGTCGGGACGGGGGCAGGAGGCGGAGGAGGAACTGCACCGTAATAAGATGCATAACCAAGAGAAGCTGTTGGATAAGCAGTTGGAGCAGCACTCGAAGGATTTGGAACTACAGAGTTTGCATAGACATTTGATGAAACAGGTGCAGTAGAAGTGCTATTTTCAGTTTGTACTCCTGGTGGGTAGCTTTGTTGGGATTCGCCTGAAGAGACAGTCTGAGTTGGAGTACCTGATGGATTTGCCTGTAATGTTGGAGGATATGGCACAGCATAAGGAGGCATAGGCTGACCAGGGACTGGAGGATACATGGCTGACCCCGGAGGAGGAGGAGGTGGAGGAGGGGCATAAGGAGCATAAGGAGGTGGAACTGGTGGTCCCCAAGGAACTGGAGTCCCAGTATAGCTTGAAGGGGCACCTGCGTAACTACTAGGTGGCATGCTTGGAAGAGGACCACCGGGGATAAATTGTTGCGATGGGTAAGTGCCAACATGCTGAGTTGAAATTGGGTAACTGGGAATTGTAGATGCAGGAGGAGCTGGAGGAACAGCGGGTGGTGGAGGCTTGCCTGCAACTCTTACAGCTATAGTTCGACCCTCTAATCGGTACCCATTCATGCTTGCTATGGCATTATTAGCCATTTGTACATCACGATATTTCACAAAACCATATCCTTTGCTCAATCCAGTGACTCGGTCCTTAATAACCTTAGCCATTACAATTTCACCAAAAGGTGTAAACAAACCAATCAAACCATCATCCTCAAGATTGGGTGGCAAATAACCAATATACAAATTCGTATCATCGTACTCCTTCATAGAAGGTTTAGCTCCATTCATTCCTAATCCTGCTTGATTTGCACTACCAAGACCACCCGTATTGCTTGCCCAGGGAGGATTGGTTCCAGAACCACTTGAACCCAAAGCCAAGGTTGAACTTTGCTTAGTTGCCGATTCAGGCATTGTCCCTCCCAACTCTGCCAAAAAGTTCTGATACTCATCATCCATTTTCTTCCCTGTGGTGCCCTTCACTGGACAATCAATAGTTGGATGTCCCCCATCACCACAAATCTTACATAGCACATCACTCTTGAATGTAGTAGTACGTGAAGGACAAGCATACTGCCTGTGTCCTGGCTCACCACAAAGCCTGCAAAACTCTTCATCCCTGATTGTCCCATTCAAAGCAGCAAGCTCCCTAAGTTGCTGTCTCTTATGCTCATTCAAGACCTCATCAACAGGCTGCAACAACTTCTCAACCATTCCGGCAGCAGCATCAAGACCCTCTTGGGTTTCAGCTTCAACCAAAACATGCAAATCCTCATTCTCCGATGGGTCTGGCTTCAAATCCCTCTTTTGCTGCAACCTACCTTCCTTCACTGACCCTTTACCACGAATCACAATCTTTGCTCCAGTCTCTCTCTCCATTCTCTTTTGCGTATTCCCTCTCGGTCCAATAATCAGCCCAATAAAATTATACCCCGGATACTCCTTCATAGGTATATATAGCTTCTTCTGAAGCTTTGGCGGCCTATAATCAGCAGGCGGCTTGAAAGCCGGATTCTTCTTAATAATCTGAGATATGATTTCTTGCCTTTCTTTATTCAATCTTTCTCTAGCTCTATACTCTCTAGTATTAATCCTAATCCCCATATTATCGTAAATTGGTTCAGGAGACGGAGACCTCGCTCCTTCAGGCCGGTCATCAAGAGGCATACCAGATTGCAACAATCTACTAATCTCAAGCAGCCGAGCATTCAAGGCCTGAATTTCTGGGTCAAACTCAATACCTCCAGTGAAATCCTTCATAAAATCAGGAAGTTGAATAACAGGTTTCGGCTCTTCATCAGCCCACCTCGATTTCCTTTTTCTCTTTCCCGTGCCAGAGTCACTATTCCCGTCTCCATCCGCCGACTGATTGTTACCAGAATCCGCAGGTTGTTCCCAACGACTCCTTCGCTTGCGCCGACTAGTGGTCTCCTCTTCTCCTCCGGACTGATCCCTATCGCCGCTGTTGGTGTTCGTAAAACCATTTTCCGACAACAGAGGCCTCAAAATTTCCGGCTTCGGAGTGGATTCAACGATCTGGCCATCGTAGCCGTTTTGAGGCTCGTCTTGGAAACCGTCAGTAGGATTCAGGGTTTTATCTGGGTTTTGGGGATCCGCGAATTGATGATCCTCCAGTGGCCGGGGAGGATGAACCTGGTCCCCGCCATCAAATGGTTCATTTGGTGGAGGAGGAGGAAAAAGAGAGGGATCTAGGGTTTCAGATTGGGGGATTGAAGATGCGTCCATAGATTTGGGGAACACTCTAGGGTTTGCAGAGCAGAGACTAATTTGATTTAACGAAGTGCGAGTGAATTGCACGATCTTTCAGTTATAGTACTATTTATATACCTGCGTATACAAGTGGAGAGCGGTTACGTACCCCCCTTGTGACTGCGGATTTGGACTCGGGTTAGAAGTAAAACGACACTATTTTGAATAAAAACGATATCGTTTTAACTAAAATGACATTATTTTTTTAATTTAAAAGACAAAAATTTTAAATATATTATTAAACTTTTTTGGGTTGTCATGTTATTATTGTTTTATCAGTTTAAATATGCTAAATAATATATTTTATTTTATTATAAAATGGATATTCACTTCTTTTAATGTGCATTTAAATCTTTAAATATATGCAATAGTTCTTATTTATACTAATCAAAGTATTAATTAGACTAAATGATATTTAATAAATTCCAAAATTGGAACTTTGCTAAGAATATATCTTTTCTTTATTTTATTGGTTTTATTACCCTTCAATTTAATATTATATAACTTGTAAGTATGTTATAACTTACAAATTAAATACATTGATAAAAAAAGGATAAGTAAACAACTCTTAATTTAAAATTAGATAAGACATATATCATCAATTATCAAAAAATCTAACGGATCGATTCAATATGTTCAAGTTCAACCATAAAAACGCTGAACCATCAAAATTTTTAATTCGGCTTTTAACTTTTTGGGTCAATTTATTTTAATAACTCTTGTTGTTAAAATTGATTAATTTATTAATTAATTGATCTATTTAGTAAATTACTAAGTTCTTAAAACTAAAATAAGTCAATTCATTTTTATTTAACAAAATCTTTTTTCAATTAAACTTTAAATAAGAATAATCTTTTTTCGATCATATTTCAAATTCTTTTATCATTATTATCATTACATCCAGTTTGAAGTCTCGCAATAAAATAGAGTCTGGAGAGATCTGATAGTACGCAGTCTTATCCCTACATAATAAAAATATTGTTTCAAATTCTTTAATTTTATTTAATATTTAGTCGATTTTATTACGTTTGAATACCGGTTAAACCTTTTAAACCTTAAACTCTTATATTATTGATTTATCTTCTGGTTAAATTTTTAAAACATTTTATATAATCAGTTCCGTAAAATCTAAAATTAATTAAAATTAATCAAAATTTAAATCAAATCTAGTCTTAAGGCATGAACTTCAACATGAAACAACTCAAAAACAGATCAAAACAAATTCTCCCACTAATCAATCAACTCACTGCAGATCCTTCGATAGGATGACGAACAACAAATCGTCTTCTTCGTTTCACATGCTTGGCCGGAACAGAACTCCACGAACCACACCCATCAAGCACAGCTGTTAGCCCGTAAGGTGGCACATCTGTAGCCAGCCACCGCTCTACTTGGAAGATGGTCTGACTGCACTCAGTGTGCGGACCTGTAGAGGTGACCTCCACGTAGTTACAGTACCAACCATGGTGTGATCCTGATCCGTCGGAGGTCAGGTTGAGGCGGCAAATGGGTGCTCCGATGCAAGGCCCACGGCCGCTAAAAATATCGAGGTTACCACGTTCGAAGTAGTTGTGTTTAGGCTCCATTAGACCCCATAACTTGAGGTCTGAGATCCATACCGATCGACCATACGAGTCTCCGATGGTGGCACTGATCGTCGAGTCTGTTCCTCCTTTGAACACCGACCCAGTCCTCACGTAGAGGGCATAGACGCACACATTATCCTGCAACACCAAACACCAGTCAAGAATCTCACACAAGTGACACAGAACAGAGGATCTGCAGATACCTACCTCGTCGTTAAGAGCAGATGCAGTGAAGAAGATTGGGATCAAGAGGAGTAACGAGAAGTGGAGATACTCCATTGTTGAATCATGAAGAAATCCTTTAACTCTTATGGCTTATATATGCTACTAGTGACTACCATCTCTTTCGACTTGACCATTTCCATGCGACGAGGACTACAACTTTCTATTATTAGGGAAGTAAGTGTACGAGTATGTAGTATTCCGTTAAACAAAACTTGGAATACTCACACGTGTTGAAACAAGTTCTTTAATGGTGGTTGTACTAGGATTGTACGAGGTCTTCTTACATCCGAAGTTGAGATGAGCCAAGGCTAAGTTTCATCTTCAAGAGATATGAACAGTTCTGAGTTTCTGGGCATTCTCAATAACAAAACTTTGAGTGATGCATGATTGCAACCTTGTGTGGACAGATCATTTACTTTTCATTCATTGTTGCTTAATTTCTTATAAAACATATTGGAGTAAAATTCCCAATCCGACTGAATTATGAACCAAAAATTGACATCCCGACTTCAAATCTAAATTCAAATTCGATCAATATCTGTTATCAAGTACTCTGTTGCCATAATTTATAGCTCGGTATGCATCCAAATAATAGCATCGGATGCATCGGTAGATTTCTTCGTTTCCAAAAAAGAACAGAGCAAATGTAAAAGAGTAGAGCAAATGTAAACTCTGTACATTTGGATAATATTGATATGAGTAGTGTCAATTAACTTTGGTCTATTTCTTTGGCACAGAGCACAGGCCTTCAGTTTTCTTGCAAACAGCAATGTCACTGTTTACAAGCCAAAGCTTATATTAGACATTGCACGACCGACTAAAGTAAGTTTATAGAACTTCAATTAATTTACAGAAGTATCAATAACTCTTATGTAAATAGTGATGCCCCGGCTGAAATTCGTGTTGATATTTGGATAGGTCTTTCATTGGAGGTGAAGTTTCTTTCATATGTATGTACAATATTTCAGTGTTTCCGAACAGAGGTTCTTCAATCCACTGTAGTTCCACCTGGAAAGACCAAGAGTGATGAAATAAGTTACAAGTACCAAAAACAAACCCCAACAGAATTGGAGACCAACAGAAGCTAAATAAAAGGCTGCTTTAACTGAACATTGATCAGGTTCAGTATGAAAGTTCTTGTGATACCAAATAAGCTCAATGATTCAAAACCTAGCAAGTTAACAAAGGTCTCATGTTATGAATTTTCATTTTGAAGAATAATTGGGCACTTCCACCGTTCCACGAATCACTTTCATTTTGAAAGAGTGGTAAGAATGATAATTTAAATAATCACAAGAATTACCTAATTTCAGCGGCTAGAGCGACCAAGATCAAAGTCCATTGTGTAATCATATTCAATAGTTGGAATCACTGAGGCTACAAATTTCAAGAACAGGAAAAGATACCTGCAAAAAATAAAATTGTCGTTGCAAGTTCTTTATAGATGCAAATGAAAGTTAAAACGGGGAGACTAGAAGATCAAACAAGGAGCATACTCAAAATATAAGAACATAAAATAAATTACAAGTTGATAGATAAAATGGAAGGAAAAACATGAAAAGTTAGAATATAAAACAGGAAGCATACTGTAAATATAGATAAAATAAAAGAAAATTAGAGAACTAGAAAGAAACAAATGGGAAAATAAAACAGTAAAAAAAAAGAGTGCGAATCATGAGCCATTAAACAACCCCACATATCATGGAACACCTCAATCAAAATCACACAAAAACAGAAATACAGTTTGGCTTTTTTTGGCATAGATTTCAAATACCAACGAAGGAATTATGAGGCAAAAATCAATCAGATAAAAGAATCGACTGTACACCATTTGCTTAAAATATAAGCAGAAATAATAATTTTCTAGGCAATATCCTAATTTTTCCTTAAAATGCAAGGGAATAAATTCACTTGTCAACTTCTGGTTCAACCCCACGTGACACTAGAACATCAATAATTTTCTTCATGACAGCGCCATGTCGGCATGGGTGAACAGAAGCATGCTTCCCCGATAGATGGGGGTGGACTTCAATAGTTACCTGCACAGATTTGAGTTCAGAAGAAAATATAAAAAGGCTATTTCCAGAATCTAAAAAACAAGCAATAAATGCCTGAATAACTGACAGACTCAGTTGGTAAGCTTAACTTGGTATAGAAGGCCTAGAGTGATAAATGATTGGTGCAATTCTAATGTCATTAAGTTCTTAGGAGATTCAAAAAAGAGTATAGTCCAAAAATGGGGACAGGCGCATGCAGAGAAGCAGGATGAAGAAAATTGAGACTGCATGCTTGAGACAATAATTCTCACCGTCTTCCGGGCATGATCTTGACTGACATCCTCAAGCACAAGTTCTGGCTGCAAAAGCATCCTTGACTGCGAGCAACGAGGAGAAAGATAACAAATCAGGTTGATGAAAATTTAATCAATTGGATATGTTCACAGAAACAGAAATCAATAACATAACCAACTATTACGAGCACTTCAATAACAACAAATAAAGATTGCTCAATGACAGAAGCAGCGTGGAGCAGTAAAGAGCGCATACCTCATCATATCCAGTAAGCCACACTCGAGGAGTTTGATAATATTTGTCATACCTGGAATTATAAATAATGCTTATAATTGATTAGGAAAACATATTTGATTAACATTCATATAAAATTCTTTGCAAAATTACAAACTATTATGTTGTGCTTAAATGAATTTACAGCAATTCAAGCCAGGAAAAGTTGCAAAAAAGATCAGAGAACTGATAATGTAGATTAGTAAAGGAGGTCCCATTTTTAGTAAGTTTAATATCCAATGAAATCTTACGTGATGCTGACATCATAAGTTCTAGTGCGCAGAATATTGTCATCATCTGGTTCATGAGCCACAAGATATGTGGACTGAAGAGTTGCCTGCATTAAGTAATCAGTTATAAGAAGATCCCCTTCCTAGGGGAAATCCTAGTGATTAACTTATAGAGCAAGAAATTGAACACTTACAGGATCTGTTTCAACTAGATTGTCAGGATCTTCATAGTCTGCCATGTCAGGTATATCTTCTTCTTCCTCACCTCCGAAATACGAAGGGATTGACTGAATATGGCTTTGCTTGTTGATATCTAGGGCCTCCATTGAAGGCAAGTTCTCATCCTCATCACCTCTGGTTTCTGCAAAAGAACACAAACAATGAAGTCATAAGACAAAAACTTTATCACAAGATTACCAGGCCCCAAGAGCAATTTACCTTTTGGTTTCCCATGAGTTGCCAACCAGCCTTCACTGTCTTCAGTATCAAGTAAAACTTCACCTCCAGCGGCTTCATATTCCTCTTCTACTGAGGCAGCTCTTCTTAGGCACGGTACTGAAATGAAGCTCAATTTTCTCATTAACCTTGATCCTCCAGTATAATATTTGCCATAACTATGTAGATAAATTCTGAATTTTTTTATGAAACAAGTTAAGAGCAAAATCTCCTATTACATAGACGCAGTGAGTTACAAACTTTTCTCACCTTTCATCTAATTTTCTTAATTCTCATAATAATGTTGGAAGTTCACATGGAAAAAGCTACCATTGGCTAAAAAGTAAACACAACAATTTCATGTAACTTTGACAAGGACTAACACAAACTAATGCACGACAAGACATGACAACAATTACCATTTCTAGTAATCAAGAACTGTTTATCGGCAGGCAAATACGGCTTTCTCTTGTTCGGCTCACCAGATTCCCTATAACAAAAGTAGAAAACTCATAATCGTATGTCAAAACACAGGTGACTGATTACAAAAGCTAAAACTCTGGTAAAAGCAAATCTGTAAGGCATAAGTCATAGGCCATCACAAGAACCATATAAGGCTTTCTCTTGTTCGGCTCACCAGATTCCCTATAACAAAAGTAGACAGCTCATAATCGCATGTCAAAACACAGGTGACCGATTGCAAAAGCTAAAACTCTGGTAAAACAAATCAGTATGGCAATAGTTGAGCTAATAAACCAAACAATACCATTGTTCAAACAAACAAAAAAAACCAAACAATACCAAAAGCAATTAGGAAATACCCAAATTGAGATGCCCATTACTCCTACACACAATTGATATGCATATCAACCCGCAAATTTACATTAATAACCAAAACCAAGTCAAAAGTACGTACCTTTACAACACAAACTAGAAACGTACTAATCCGTCCTAAACTAATTTCGAACCACGTATCTAAAATTATGCAATAAAAGAAAATCTTTTGATGAAATTGAGAAACGTAAAATCAAATCGGGAGATCATACCAGGACCAAGTAGGGCATTTAGCAACGAGATTATCACCAGCGAGAACGAATTCGCTGACACTAAGAACACCTTTCTCTTTGAATGCGGAGACCGTGCGTGGCCCAGTAATTCTCTCCACTGTGCCTTTGAATGCTTCGTGAAGCTTCTGTGAAAGCACCATCTCTGAAATTCTCAGAGGAAATTGAAAATAGAGATTTTGGGATCGATCAGTAATTGAGATCACAAGAAGCCCTAAAAGTGAAAGACATATTGAGAGGCTAGAGGTTTTAAAAGGTTTAAATATTAAATAAAATTAAAAATTTTAAAATATTTCAGAATTTAAATTTTAATAAAAATTTATTTATTTATTTTAACTTATAAAAATTAATTAATTAATTAAATTTGATATATTAATTAATAATTTGTTTAATTTTTAATAATAAAAATTATTAAAATAAATTAAAATTAACAAATTAATTAACGAGACTTACATATATGAATCAGCACAAAATAATAGGTAGGGTTGGCAATCCTACATATTCGAAATAATTGAATTTTAAGTTATATTTCAATTCAAATTCATCAACAACAACAACAAAAATTTGAGTTAGGCTTTAATTCAAATTTGATGTAGATAATTTTAGTAAATTAAAAAATCAAATTAGATTAATTATAAAAAGTTTTGAATTTGTTAAATTTTTAGTTTAATTTATTTTAATAAATTTTATTATTAAAAATTTATCAGTTTATTAATTATACTAATTTTCATAAATTATAATAAATCAGTAATAATATTTATTTAACAGTCTATTTTTAATTAATTTTTAATATTATTTCAAATTCTTAAATTTAATTTGAGCTTTATTATATACCAATTCTATGATGATCAATTTTATATATTTGAAATTTTTATTTTACTAATTTAATTTTCTACTAATCCAACTCAAAGTTGACTCAAATAAATGGATCACCCAATTATTCGGTCATAAAATTTATCTTTTACCTTATATTTCTAAACTTATCTGCTCTTTGATATTTACTTATCTAGGAGAATAAAATTTAAATATTATATAAATCTAATTAACATTTTAGATATTACTAAAAATAATTAATTAAAATTAAAACTACATGTTAATTATGATACGCTATTGATCATTAAAAAAAAAAACAATACGGTGATCCAATTATGTAGAAGATATTTTATTTATTTACATAACATTTGTGCCTTAAGTCTAACTATTTACTAATTATTAATTTTTTCATATAATTATTTATGAAAAATATTAATACCACATGGATGTGTTTATTTTTATTTGCAATTCATGGCAAAATTCTAACTCTTCAATAATGATAACTGAGCTAGAAACTAGCCAAGCTTAACTCCAAATTAATGAATCAAGTCTGACTTGAATTCTAATTCTTATAAATAAAATGATATTATTTTGTAATTTTATTTTTAAAAAAATTGATCCAGTTAAGAATAAAAATAAAAATAAAAATAAATCTTTGATTAAAATAAAAATAAAGAGCAATAACATTTTACTCAAAACAATATTATTTTCTTATAAATTTTAGATTTCGAGTTGAAATCTAAAAATAACAAAAATCTAAATATGATTCGAACTAGGTTAGACCTAAACTTAATTATCTTCGAAAAAAAAGAATATATTAAATCTAATATCATTTCTTATGATGGTAAATTTATTGATCGTCATTTTTTAAGAAAAAATTTGAAATTAACCTGTTTTAAAGAATGAAATATATTCAAAAATTTAAAAAGTTGATATTTTTATTTTTATATTTTAAAAATTCAATTATCATATAATTTATTATTGTTAAAACCTTTACTTCTCAACACAACATTATTTTAGATATATCAATTACAGAAATAAAGTATAATAAAAAGTTATACAATAATTAAATAATATTACCAATAAGTAAAAATTCAAAACAAAATTTCAGATTTATTTAATTCAAAATTAAATTCTAAATTCTTTCTAAGTATTTATTTAAAACTCTAAACTCTAATATTTATAGTTCAATTAAAATTTTAATATTATTTGAAATATAAATAAATATTATTCAAGAATAAAATTGTTCATAAAAATGAGCTCTATCTAGTAAGCCTGATCATTGGTCTGTACGGCCAATTTAACCATTGGTCAATATGTCGGTTGTAAGGACTTGAAGATAAATACACACACAGACAATTAAAACCACCACAATTCAGTTTTCTACCTTTTTGCCTCTCGTCGTTTCGTCCTGCGGAAGCTTTGGGAGGGAAAATGATGAGAAACAGCAGAAACTAAAACTCTTCTTCACTCTCAATTTTCCTTCAATCTTTCAGGAAAGTTAGGGAAGATGCCAATCGAAATGCCCAGAGGGCTGCCTTTTTCGGTGGACACTTGGAGTCCTTGTTCAAAGAGGAAGAGACACCATTTCTTGACACATGCCCATAAAGATCATTGCTTTGCCATTTCAACGCACTCCTCTTACCCTATTTACTCTACCCTTCTCACCAAATCTCTTCTATTTGTCTATTTTCCTGAGGTATTTGTGGTATTTACGTTTTATGAGTTCATGCATGTTTCTTCTTTTTGTATTAAGCTTTTTAGTTTAGTCTTCTTCTTTTTTCCCCCCGTTCTTTTAGATCGAGGATTCGTTGTTCGTGTGTATTGAGGTGGGCCAATCACTAGTCATTGATGATCCTGATGGGGAATTCAAAGTTACAGCTTTTGATGCGAATCACTGTCCTGGTAATTTCAACCTATTCGTTTAATTTATCTCATTCTTGTAGGTATTAGTAGTTGTTGTAATTCGTCTGACTGTTCATGCTTCGTTCAATTGTTTCATCTTGGGGATATTTGGATTTTCTAAATGAATTGCGTGCATTGCCGAATCATTATCTACCTAAGCTAGTTCGCTTGTTTTTCTGTTTCCATTTTGAATGTTGCGAAACTTGGGATGAGAAAATCAAATGGAAAACTCGTGTTATACAATCCTTAAAATTACCTTCTAACCAATGAGGTTTGGTCTAAATTATTCCAACAAAAATGATGCTGGGAGAGCTTTATTGACAGATGATCCCTTCTGGCATGGATTTATGAACCTCAGGAGCTGTGATGTTCTTGTTTGAAGGCAGTTTCGGTAATATCCTGCACACGGGAGATTGTAGGCTTACACCTGAATGTCTACAATGTTTACCTGAGAAGTTTATCAGCAAAAATGGAAAAAAGCCTAGATGCCAACTTGAATATGTATTCCTGGACTGTACATTTGGGAGATTTCCTCATAAATTTCCAAGCAGGCATACAGCAATCCAACAGGTAGTCTCACTTGGCTCTCTCCTCACATTCCTTTTGCCATTTATGATGATTCCATATAGGCATTCTCTTGGTGAACCAGACAAACCTTATTATATCAAAATCGCCACTGGTAAATTTGAAATTACTTCTACGCATGTTTCTATATGTTTGTCCATATGTATTCATGTTTGTCCATATGGATTCAAGTTATATACAAATAACTAAGTTTCTATCTGTGGTTTTTATGATTGGTTACGTCAACTGCTACACTGTGGTTTATGCGACCTTGTTGATATACATAATCTGTTTTCTATTTGTAAAGTTTGTACAATGGCATTAATATACAGAATACTGCTGGAATATCTGGTAACAATCAGGTTTTATATTTGAAATTGCACCATTGATGAAACAGGTTATTAATTGTGTGTGGAAGCACCCTGCTGCTACTAGGGTTTATCTGACATGCGACCTTCTTGGTCAAGAGGATATATTGGTGAATGTGTCCCGTACATTTGGGTCAAAGATATTTGTTGACAAAGCTGCTAATTCGGAATGTTTCCTAGCTTTGACACTTACGGTTCCTGAAATTCTCACTCAAGATCCATCTTCCCGTTTTCATATATTTGATGGATTTCCCAAGTTGTATGAACGAGCAGCAGAAAAACTCGCTGAGGCCCGTGCTAATTTACAGCCTGAGCCCCTCATTATCCGGCCCTCAGCACAGTTTTATGCATGTGGGGAAGAATATTTAGATGCTCAAACTCGAAAGAAGTTGAGATTCAATGAAGCTTTGATGGATCAGTTTGGTATTTGGCATGTCTGCTACTCTATACATTCTTCTAGAGAGGAATTAGAGTGGGCTCTGCAGCTTCTTGCCCCTAAATGGGTTATCTCGACAACACCCCCTTGCCGCGCTATGGAGCTTGATTATGTTAAGAGGAATTGTTCTGGACATCGATTAACGTCAGATGACCCTCTGTGGAAGCTTTTGGACATTAGTGCAGAAACTTCTCCAGAAGCCAGTTTGTCTGTCAAAAGCATTGTTAATTCTCCTGTGATTCAAGACACCATCCAGATCTCTGAAGAGTCTCAATTACAACCAGTAAAGGCATGCTCTCATGAATTCTTGAGTTTGTCTCCTCCCAGCAAAAGGCTCCAGCTGACTTTGTTTGGTAAAGCTAGACTTGGAATCCAAGGTTCTGATTTTGCGATGGATGACAAAAGTAAAATTGCATTGACAAGAACTGAATCTTCACAATCCACTGTTAATAAACAGGAGCAAGAAGTTTCATTTCATGAAACTCCTGAATTGAAATGTGAAAGTAAGTTGGAAAATATGTTAGAAAGTAATGACGTTGAAGAGCATGGCAAGAAAACAGCTAAGGAAGAAGTCAACAAGGTTTCTTCTTGTTCTCTCATTGGATCCTCAAAGAACTTCAGTGATCCCGTGAGGAAGTTATACAGGAGCATGAATATTCCTGTTCCTCGGCCTCTTCCCTCGTTGGTTGATGTCAGGAATTCCAAGAAACAAACCAAAAGAAAAAGGTTGAATCTTGCGAATGGTTCTTGAGATCATAATATAAAGTTTATACCTTTCATTATCTGCATTTAGTGAATTCTTTATATTCATACCATTATACCTATTTTGATCATTGATTGAATAAGGACTTAAAAGTCCTGTAATTCGAGTTCAATTAAGCAACTCGAATCTGACCGAGTTTTAGATTGAACTTTCGTAAGTCCGATACGATCTGTCTTATTGTATTATTGCTAACTATATTGGTGTTAGAACTGAATTGCCTAAATGAATGATTTACACTTCATTTCTTTTTTCAATAATCAAAACTGCAAGTTGATAAATTATGTATAGAAGAACGGGGAATTAGTACACAATCCTCTTACATTCTTACATTGCATTGTTTATTATTATTCTGATTCCCAAACTTCCATGTGGAGAGAAGAAAGCTTGTAAAGTAGAAACCTTTCTCATATACCTCAAGAACCAGGTTGGGGTAACAACTAAAATCCAAATCTAGGGATTTGGGTAAATACAGGAGAGTGAGAAGCTAATCCAATGGAAGCCAGGCAAGAAGGAATTGAAGATAACAGGATCGTTCGGTGATGCGAGATTAAGATGTGATTACAGAATTAAAGAATTGGAAACTTACGCAAGCGATGAAAGAATTTCGACAGGGGAAAAAGAAAACCTCGAAAGGATAAAACCGAGGAAGTAATAACGACTCGAGAGCTTGGAAATCAGAGACAAATTGGGGACGAAGATGCACTACGATGGGTCGGGTCAAAGAAGTATTCGGGTATTAATTCGGGTCGTGTTTCCTCCCATAACTATAGAAGACGGTGGATTTGGTGCTGTTTTGGATCATCGGGAGAGGAAAAGGATGGAAGGGGAGTTTAAGGGACGAAACCCTACATTGCAAGAATTAATTGGCCGGGCCAGGCCTAACAGGCCCGACAGCTTCTGCTGGGGCTTGGACTCAAGGTCGAAATAGCCTGACCTGACTTATTTTTATTTAATTTAAAAAACATCGTTGTAATAATTTAGATTTCGAGTCAAGTTGGACAATTCGAAGCTAAGACCCGATCAATTAGGGCTTGATTCCTTGAGCTCAAATTAAGTTGGGCTTAATTCAATTGCCATCTTTATTTGAGAGTATCAAATTCTCTGTACCCAACACTCTATTCTAATCTTGTTTCGCGTAAAAAAAATAACATCATTTTAGGTGTAAATAGGTATAAAGTGATAAAACAATGTTGGTTTTAAGTGCAGAATAAGATTGAAATAGGGTATTAAATATAAAAGATGTGAAACCCTACTTGAATCTCTTGTTTCAAGCTCAATTAAAATTTGATCAAATCCCAAATTTAGACAAAATTTTGGGCTAGATTCGAATTTGTTCAGACCCGGATTTAGTCCGACCTATTTACATCTCTATCGGATAATTGTTTTTCATATTGTCTAATCCATTTGAGTAACGAGATAAAACTTAGAAATTAGAATACATAGACTGTCCAATCTAATTATATATTCAAACAGCTTAAACTGAGATGTAGTTTCAACTTTGTAGGCTCTAGGCCCTCAAAACGTGCGATTTTCAGATAGCCGTCTGCTCAAATTATGCAAACAATGATGAAGAGAACTTTGTGGACAAGCATAATTAGTTAATCACAAGCTAATGATCTTATAATCAATAATTAATGCATGCACTCAGTTTAATACGGGTCCAATGTGTAATGGAACAGAGACAGACTCAGTTTCCAGCGAAATCTCTTACAGTGAACCCAACCTTATCAAACTTGCCTCTCTCATTGCTCTCTCTGAACTTCAAGTACTCTTTACAAACAAATGGCTTGAACACTGACCCTTTTCCTTCTCCAACCACTTCAATGGGGGCTGAGATCAGTTTCTCATCCTCAAAACACCAAAAGAAGGCCAACGAAAATCGATTCACGTTCCTTCTCAGAACAACTCTGTGTTCAGATGACCTTAACTTGGCATTGCTCCAAGCGTGCATTAAGTCTCCAATGTTCACTACCAGAGTATCTGGACATGGGTTTATGTCCATCCATAGACCTTCTTTGGATCTTACCTGAAGCCCTCCAGTCTCGTCCTGATAGACAATTGTAACACAGCTCATGTCTGTGTGCATTCCAAGTCCTTCAATCTCTTCTCCTTCCAAGCTCTCTGGTGGCGAGTAGTTGATTACCCTCATGTATCCATGGCATTCACTGAAGTCAGGTTCATAGAACTTCTCTGGGAAATCTTCTCCTAAGCACAAAAGCACCAGCTCCACTATTATTTTAGATAGTTCAGACATCTTCTTCCCATATTCTGTCAACTTTTCACTGTTGAATCACAATTCAGAGAACTAAATAATTCGGGATGGCAATTTAAACTTGCATGAAAAGCAGGAGAAAGAAAAAAGAAGAACAAGAACAAGATGAAACCGAAATAATTACTTGAATTCAGGGTTGGGCTGATCAAAGAGAACTTCAGCTGAAACCTGTGCAGATGCAAAGAAGTCGGGTCCAGAAACCCGAAAGCTTTCGAAAAAAGGAGATGCTATGAAATGGGGAGTGTAGGTTCTAGCTGAAGATGATGGTCCAGCCTTTATCTTAGTCTCATAAGGGAGACTGAAGAGATCATTGGAAAGGGCATAGATTTTCCTGTAAAGATCTGTGCTAACTCCATGGTTGCTTATAAGGAAGAAACCCCATTCTCTGCAGGCTAAAGACAGGGAAGAGAGTATGGACGGGCTTAGAGGCTTAGAGACATCAATTACAGGAAGTTCTACGGAAGTTTTAGAACCAGGCATTGCTTTGCAAAGGAGACAATGATGTGCGTTAGTTTGTTCAGTTTGGAATTTGGATACATCACTTTATAAAGATAACTCTATTTCTAACTTCTCATCAAGATTGAAGTACAATCCACCACAACCCTACTTTGTAGTTGGTACGGGGAGACATGGAGATAGGGACATTATTAATTAGACACATGGAAACTATGTTCATATAAATACAGTTCGTTGCTGTTTGACCTTGAAACCTTCATTTCAGGACAAAACCACAGGCTGTCCTGTCCCATTACAGCCATAATAAAATCCTAACCTGAAAAAGTCAAACAACACAGCTTGTCTATTCTCGGGTGGAACTCATCATCTTCTAGTTTCTGCAAGGCGAAGGTCAACTGAAGGAAACTTGTATTTGTTAATCTGCAAGCTGATGGGAAGCAGAAGGCGGGAATGAAGGGGGTTTTCTGTTTCGGGTACTAAGTCACACAAGGTTTTTTGAACCTAGATTTTCTCGAGGAGACATTGACCGTTCTGTGTCGGGAAAGTATCTATCTTACCGTATGGAACCATCGCATGTCATGGAACTGAGTAACTTGTTTTATGTTATGTTCGAGTTTCAATTACAAACTTACAAGATAGGCTAATGAAATTTTGTAAAATAATTTCGGAGATGATCAAAGATGGTAATTTTTACCTGATCTGGTTCAATCCAACCCAAAATTAACAAACTCAAGTTGATCAAATTTTAGATACAAGTTCATATTCTTTTAATTTTTGAACTTTAGACATAGTTATAATTTTGAGTAAAACAATATGTTTTTTTTAGGGAGAAGTATTAAGCGACTATTTTACCACAATAACTTAAGCTGTTGTGTGAGGTCAACTTAATTGGTTTATTTACTAACACAACCCCTCAAGTGAAAGTCCTTTGGACTTGAAATTTGCACAGACCTACTTTATCTTATGCTGAATAATAGGTGGATAGTAGGATTTAAACTCACAACCACTTGGTTATAAAGGCTCTGATACCATATTAAGCGATCATTTCATCACAATAGCTTAAGCATTGTGTGAGGCCAACTTAATTGTTTTTATACATTTACTAACAAGAAGAACCAATTACACGACTAATTTAGGGAAACAGATTTCCGACATATCTTCTAAAAGAAGTACATGGCACTCAATGAGTGGACGATCAAAAAAAGTAGGTCCTAACTCAAAATTCTCACCATAGTTCGCTAACCAGTCCGCACAGCGATTGCTCTCACAATATATGTGACAATGAATCACTGTCTAGCATCAGATCAATTAAATTCGATTGAGTTTCAGGTCAAACTCGAATTTAAACATTATGATAAATTGTGAATTTGATTTTATGTCATGATCCAATATTAGTTAAAGACTTATAAGATCGATTAATGAAAATTTTTAAAATAGTACCAGGGGTGAATATTTTTGTCGAACTCATTTCAGTCTGACCCAAAATTAAGAAACTCAAGTTGACCAAATTTTGAATCAAGTTTGGACATTTTTAATCTTTGAGCTTAAAGCTAAGTTTAAATTCAAGCTGTTCAAAACCTTAATATGTCAAACAAAATGATGTCGTTTTGAGTTAAACAATATTATTTTTAATTTTAAAATAAAAATAATTTAATTTGACCTAAATTAAACTTTGAACTGTTTAAACTTGATTAAATTTCGGTCAAATTTAAATTTAAATATAGATTTTTGACAAGTTGATAAAGTCATGGTCGTCTCAGGAGTGCGTGTTGAAGCATGTCTAGCAATAGTATAATGGTTATTAGTCTGAAATATGAATCTTGACTCTACATGTACGTTGAGAGAAGTGCAATATCATATCATATGGTTAAAATCATCTATGAAGCTAAATTCCTGGAAGAGAATGGTTGCCTGTTAAGTAACCATTGGGACCACTCGTTGGTGCAGTAGCTTCAGGCGGTTTTCAGCTGAGTATAGGTTCGCCTTTAACTGTCGAACTCTTGGACGTTTATTCAAGAATTTAGTTGGCTTAAAAAATGAGCTATCGATGAGTTGTTGCTGAAACCGACTTCTTTAAAGTCACTAATATAGCTTGGGCACTTCAATCAGGAGGAGGGCCTCTGGCTCATGACAAATTTTAGGCATAATGTTTAATTGGATCAAGAAGCGTGGCTTACGATTTTTGGCGTAGCCTGTTGATTTCTTTAGAAATGATGTAATCAAAGCATTTTTGAGTCGGGGTTTATTTGACCTCTCGCCAAGTTCATCATTATTATGGACTATACTTGTTGGATTAACCGCCTCAGTGCGATGGAAAATCGGGTCTTTCAGGGCCAAGGAATCCCGTTGGATACCTTAATTGGGTGGACTAAACCCCTTGAAGGATGGGTTAAGTTTAATGCGGATGGTGCCGTGAGAACGGAGTCTAATATAGCTTCCGTAAGCGGAATAATAAGAAACTGCCAGGGGCATTGGTGTGTCAACTTTTTACAGCATATTGGCATTGGCGACCCTCTGTTAGCTGAATTCTGGGAGGTCTATTCGGGTCTCATATTAGCTTAGGATTGGGAGTATAGGCGCGTGATCGTGGAAGTGGACGCGTTGGAGGTTATTAATATTCTTTCTTCTTCCCAAAATGATCTGACTGGGAATTATTTTTTAGTGACAGGTATCCACGCCTCGATTCTTTTTTTTTTTTTGATGAAAGGTAAATTGGTATATTCATCAAAGAAATAATGTACAGCTCAGAGGGGCATACCCCCAGCCAGTGGTAACCACGCCTTGATTCTACAAGCACGGGAGGTGCAACTTCAACATACACATTGCGAAGGGAATCGGTGTGCAGATTACTTGGCCCATTTGGCATTTTTTGCTGAACTGGGCACGCATACTTTTCAGAAGTCACCACTAAACATTTTGGATGTACTTTTTCGAGACCTTAATAAAACTCTGTACAATCGCACCCTTTATATGAATCTAAGCGTTATGCGTTAGTCGTTTTATTTTTCTTTCCCTTGTAAAAGAAAAGAAAAGTCACTAATATCCTCTTGTCTTTTTATATAGTTCTGAGTGAAGATAATTTTTTGGTAACAAGTATCAGATCTCTTCAACAAGTATAAGAGGTCCAACTTCAATATATGACTTTTTCCTATAATTGTCGATCTTGGTTGGAGTCAGGCTTGAATAGCCTGAATTCAAGCTTTGTTTGAGGCTCAATCGAACCAAACTTGGCCCGTTGCTCTTAGGCTGTGCTGAGGTAGCCCAAGCCATGTCCGAGCCCCTGTATCCAATTGAACCAATCCAAAATTCAAAATGGATTGAGCTAGTAGTTGGGGCAATTCTGTCAATAATAATTATGCATTCGAGAAAATGTGATACACAATCTCTAAGTCCTACCACAGAAAATGTGAAACCTCCAAAGATGGGCACACTTCCTAATTATTGTTTTAGCTTCAAATGTGATGAACGAGCATAGCTTAATCGTTTTGACTCGATGCTATGGTACTTCGCATCAAGCAACACGAGATTATGGTACTTCGCATACAGACCGGAGAATCCTAGTAACGTGTTTTGACTCGATGCTAAAGAAAAGTCAACGAAATAGCTTAATCGTTTTGACTGTTACATAGTGACCGAGCAGTCAGCCAGTCACTACGCTACTTGTCTCTCTTTGCCTGTCTCCATTTGTTAACCTGGCAGATGGAGATGGAGAAGAGCTCATGGGACCAGTGGGTAGAGGAAGCACTTGCGAGGCTTGATTCACTCAGAGTTCTTCGTTCTCTCAGACCCATTTACGTCTCTAACGACCCACACCAGTCAAAATTCGAAACTCTTGAAGGAGGAGGAGATTATGAGGTGTTCGATGAAATGCAGCCATGGGATCGGTCCTCAGTTGAAATATCGATTTCGGAGGAAACTTGTCGGAAATGGCTCCTTGACATTCATAGTTGTGGTACTCTTCTCCCGTTTCTCTTTGACTTGTTTCCCTTTTGCTCTTTTTCGTGTAAGTTTGGCCGTGGATTGTTGGTGGGTGTTGCACTGGTTTCTTATGCCTCGCTTGCATCAATGTGGTTGTTTTCTTTGAAAGTTCTTTTCTTTCTTTATATTTCACCTTCTTTTTGTGGGTGAACGGTTTGTTTTCTGTTGGTGAGAAGTTGAATTGTGTGCAGGAGATGATGATGGGTATAGTAATGGACTAATTCCTCAAGTTCGGCAATTCAAGAAGCTACTTTTGTTCTCTGGAAATGATTATTTAGGTTTAGAATCACATCCCGCTATTAGGCAAGCTGCTGCAAAGGTTTGTTTTTTACTTAGTTGATGTGGACTTGAATGTTTTTCTCTGAGGCAGTTAAAAAGTGTGTTGAATTCAATACTAAATCAGGCATCCCAAGATTATGGAATGGGGCCTAGAGGTTCTGCTTTAATATGTGGATACACCAATTACCATAGGTTACTAGAGTCCAATTTGGCAGAGTTGAAGAAGAAAGAGGTACGGATTTTGTAGCTTTAAATTGTTTATATATTTTTATTGGCCCTTTGATTAGTGATAACTGCCATATTCATTAATAAATGTTTTGGTACACAACTTGAATCATAGTATGGACGGGATGGGCATTAAACATAACTCATGTAATTTGCAATCATCTTGGATGTTCTGCACAGTCCTGGAACTTGCTCATGAAAGTAGTTATATTGGCTTAACTATTATTAGAATAGAAGTGGGGAGGAGATACCAAGATGATGAAATTGATACTAGCCATTTGAACTCTCCAAATGATTCATGACATAATTTACATTTATCGGAGTTGTATATCCTTTGTGGCCTAATGTACTTTCCTTTGAATAGGTTATTTTGTAGAAGACTGATCGATGTTGTTCTTAATTTGTGCAATAGGATTGTCTTCTTTGTCCTACCGGATTTTCTGCCAATATGGCATTAATGGTAGCTTTTGGAAGCATTGGTTCACTTTTGGGTGAAACTGAAGAACCCTATAAAAAGGAAAAGATTGCTATATTTTCTGATGCGTTAAACCATGCTTCAATAATTGATGGTATTCGTCTTGCTGAACGGCAAAGGACTGTGGAGGTCTATGTGTATAGACACTGTGACATGTCCCACCTTAGTTCATTACTGTAGGTCCTTGTCATATGTCAATTTATCGTTGTGCACCTTTTATGTTGTAGCTTGTATTATTCATATTTAACATCATGCGCATTTTCCTTGACAGATCAAGTTGTAAATGGAAGAGGAAAATTGTGGTGACTGATAGGTTAGTCTGGCTATTCTAGCTGCTGAGATTCAGCAACTTCTTTCTTTCTTTCTTTATTGTCTTCTTCTGTTTTCCTTTTATAATTTGTGTCTGCTTCGTTTCTGTATCCTAGTGTTTGCACATGTTATGTGCTAGTTGTTTTATTTGGGAAGTGTAATTCTGTTTTTTAGAAACTAGTGGCATTCTGATTAGTTAAACGCTAACCTGTTTCTATTTTAGATGTTACCTAATATTGCCTATTTTCAGCTTGTTTAGTATGGATGGAGACTTTGCACCAATGGCTGACCTAGTGAGTCTTCGGAAGAGGTTTGGCTTTTTGTTAGTCATTGATGATGTAAGTGTTCAGATTCTTCTGAGATACCATTTCAATCTCTCTTTCCACATGAAGCAAATTGAGATTTCACTCTATAGATTATGGAACTATGAGATTTACTGCCTGCTGTCAACTGCCACTTTGTTGTCATTTGATGGAAATCAAGTTGAAAAGAAAAGCTCAAATTTACTCAGAATTTTGTAGGCTCATGGAACATTTGTTTGTGGAAAGCATGGGCGCGGAGTTGCTGAGGAGTTCAATTGTGAAAAAGATGTTGACATATGTGTTGGAACTCTGAGTAAGGCTGCTGGATGCCATGGTGGATTTATAGCATGCAGGTAAATAATTTCCTATACTTTCGTTTAACTGTATCCATGGAACAAAGTAAAAGCGAAACGATAAAACCTATTTACTTTATAATTCACCAAGGATAAGCGATGCTTCATCGCATTAGGTGAGCTGCTTGGACTTTCCTGCTTGGAATGGAAGTCTGTCTTAATGCTCCTCCAGAGTGGTGTTTTTCTGTCCATCAGCTATTCCTAGTTATCTTTTGGCCTTTAAAAGGTTCCATCAAAGTTGTCCTGCAAATGAAATTAATATATCCATGCTGATGATGTATGAGCAGCAAGAAATGGAAGCAATTGATTCAATCGAGGGGACGCTCTTTTATATTTTCAACAGCTTTACCAGTTCCTCTTGTTGCTGCTGCACATGGTAAATGGTCATGCTTTTTCTCTCTTTTTTCTTCAGGCAATATGTTAGTTTGTTCACCTTTGGCTAGTTAGTATTGTTGGCCAAATCTAACTTAGTGTGTTCAAAAGAACTTGGAAGATGTGCATTTCCTATGGTTAATTGGTTATTGCTACAGTTTTCAGTGCCCCATGCTGGAACCCCTTCATGGATAGTGTTATGCGTCTATTTTGTTCCTATATCTACATTAAGCATTGATCTCAATTCTAAATGTAGAAGACTGTATTTTGATGGCTAAGTGTTCCTTGTTGCATAAGTTATTACTACGTGTCAGATAATGATTGCATGTATGCGAAGTTAATACGACTTTTATGACATATTTCCTTTTTGAACATTTACCTTATGTTAACAACTTGATTATGACCGAGCAGCAGCTGTGATGGTGGCAAAGAAGGAAGTATGGCGCAGAAGGGAAATCGGGAACAGGGTACGAGACTTTCAAGCTCTAACTGGACTTCCCATCACAAGTCCCATAATTTCACTAATTGTGGGGAGTGAAGAGAAAGCCTTGCAAGCCAGCAGGTTTCCATCTAGGCCTCCTCTCGCTTTTCTCTCTCTGTATATTTGTAAAATGTATATTCAGTAACAGCTTCTAACCTATTCTCACTTTGTGAATCAGGTTCCTCTTGAAATCTGGTTTTCATGTTACAGCGATACGACCTCCAACAGTGCCTCCAAACTCATGCAGGTTGTGCTTCGAATTATTCATTGCTCTTTCGGTCCTGGTTACATATATATATATGTATCCATGTGGTTTTGTGTGGGATTAGGGTTCAAATCCACTGCTTGCTTCATTCCCTGATCCACTGGTATCGATTTGTGTTACCGAGAGGTTCTACACTTAGTAGCAACATGCACGAGCTCTCTTTAAAGTAGAGCTAATTCTTTATTTCATATAGCTCAAATAAGGTTATGATTTAGGTTGAATCCTACCCAAGGAACCATAGCTATTCAAGTTGATTATTTCTTTTCCGTTCTGGCTCTTCAATAACTTCATATCAAGTATCTTGAAACAGGTTGCGGGTGACTCTCTGCGCAGCTCACACATTTGATGATTTGAAGAAACTGACAGATGCACTATCCTGCTGCATTAATTTTGAAGACATTAGAGGCAATCGTTTAAAGGGTCATGCTAAACTATAGAACTCAGTCATTGTTCATGATCTGTTAGCATTACATTGAAAAAGGTTTACCCTTTAGGCCATTCTTTAAGAAAGCCTTGACCTTTCTAAGCAATTATGTTACAAATATTTAGTGGGATAGTTAGGGTTCGAGTTCCCATTCTTTAAAAATTGGTTCCTCTGCCTCTTTAAATTGACAGGAGCAACGTTGCAATTTATCAAAGGGCCAATTCTTGTTGCCTTTCATTGAATGGCCAATGCTAATATCCCTTATAATTAATATTTTAAAAATTAGATTGAATATTAAACTGGTAAAATAAGAGATTTGTTTGGGATGTTTTTGTTAAATAAATTAAAGAAATAAATTATTCTTATCGTTTGAACATGTTAAAATTTAATTGAAGAATATTGTTAAATAAAAATTAATTAGTTTATTATAATTTATAAAAATTGATCGATTAATTAATAAGTTAACTAAATCTTAATAATAAAAGTTATTAAAATAAACTGAAATAAAAATTGATTGGTTCAAAATTAGAATAATGTCTGGAAAAATCAATATACTATTTATTTATTGAAAAGAATGCAACAGCTTGAATCATAATATCTGTTTAAATCCTACTTCACTCTTTTCTTGTGCTTTCTCCGTCTCCTGGAAACAGTAAACTATAGAATAGCCACATGAAGTAAAAAAACCTGTAACATCTGTCACTCACTCACTTGTTATACTGGGGCTTTGATGGTTCCCAATTTCCCATTAATAACATATATGTGATAATGGAGTAATAATAATACCAATTAATCTGTTTAACCCCGTTTAGATTTGTCATCTGAGGAGGGGTTAGATGCAGTCAGAGCTAGCCAAGTTCCTCCACTGTCTGAGTATCCCCTTTGCTGCTTCTCGTTGAGCTTAGCTATTTCCTTCAATTCCTCATTGGACTGGCTCATAACCTGTTTTGTGGGTGACAACTGATGTAGAACATGCAAAACAACGGAACGTAATCAGAGGTTTATAGTCTAGCGTAAGCTAAAGGAGATTTAGCAACATGGGTTATTAAGAGTTTTGGTCTCTGTGCATACCCATTGCTCTGTAGAAGTTGCAGTCGAGGTTTGTTGTCGTCTATGATAGGTGACAGGGTAGGATGAGGCCTGACCTTGAAAAAAGTTATCTTTTTGATCGTTGGGAGGTTCATTGAGGTTTAAGACAGTGAAAGTACTAAAAGCAGAGTTGTTGGTGCTGCTGTTTTCATGTTGAGTGTGGAATATTTCAGGCGTTGAAGGAACAAGTTTGGCAACAGTCTTGGACTGAGGAACAGTGACGAGCCTTTTGTCAGGAAGTGGCTTCACAGGTGACAGAACGAGAGCTTGTTTTGCAGATGTGGATGAAACAGAAGGAGGTGTAGGAATGGCGTGATATTCTTCGAGTTGGACCATAAACTGAGAGGAAGGAAAGGTCGTGTTTGGCCACGGGAAAGTCCCCTGAGGCTTGCATATCCTGAATCCACCCTTCAACCTCTGTATCTTCGCTGCCTTGTCCTCTACTAGTTTTGGTGGTTTTCTAATTTGTAGATTTTTCCCTCCACCGTGACAATGTGCTTTTTCCGATGACTCCCCTAATATCATTACTTTCCTGTTCTGCGAAGGGCTTTGTTCCTTCATCTGAGTTGGTAGATTTGAATCCGATGATACTCCCAAAGATGCTTGTATCTCCGTCCTGTTTGATTCTTCCACTTGTGTTTTTAGTTTTCCCATTTCCTCCTGGGGCAAGCACAGTTCAGGAAATCCTTTCACTCAATCTCATTTCATCACATCTTTAGTCAAAACATTAAAAGTGTCATCAAACATACAGTTCAGGATGGCATTTAGACTGTTATATTGATGTTTAAGGAACAATAAAGTGGACAATCTTCATGATTAATCACTCAGCTTAGAATGATATATTGACAAAATTTAGCAATTTAGTGGATGATACCAAAATAAGTACTTATGACTAGTGTTTTGTATTTTGTACCATACTGGTCAGTACTACTACCAAAACCGATACCAATAAAGAGATCCAATACAGTATTGGCAACTATTCTATTAGAGGCAATAATCCCACTTCAAATGTATGCTTCCATACCTCCATCCCAGTCAAAGATTGGGAAATTTCCAACAATTGCTCCTCAAGCTTAGCCTTTTTGTTTTCCAAATCAATATACATTTCCTGCATTAGGAATTGATAAGATACATTTGTACATTGTTGGTCAAAATATGCAATCCAACTTATTGATATACATACATACCTTTAATGGAATTAAAAAGCAGTCTTGCTTTATGTTTGTACTAGCAACAGCATAGAATGGTGTAGTCTCAACAGCTTGTTCCTCGTCTTGTTTCTTGGATACCAACTCCTCAATGTTCCTGTTTTATGAAACAACACAATCAATAGGAAATTAAGTGAATACAATACTATACATTCAATAAAGAATTATGATTTACTTTTTGATCTTATTCATCTCTTCCTTGAGCTCATTGATCTCCTTGGCACAAATCGGATCCCGGGTTGGGTTATCGCCGGGTTTCCACCCGGGTGGTGGGATCCAATAAGGATCCTGGATTCCAGCCTCCTTCCTGATATCGACCAAATCAGCATTCTCAAGCCAGTACTCCATTGCTCCATCTGCATTGTGCCTCCTCCTAAACCTCTCTTCTCCCCCTGGTGCTATTTTTCCTGACATGTGCTTCAACAAATGGTCTAACAGACCCGTATCACCAATCAACCTCCTGGCATGAGCTCTCAGTGCTGGCCTCAATATGGGTCTCTCGATCACTGCTCCTTGCTCTTTCATTATCTTCAGCATATTCACCTCTGCCTGTTTATACCTCTCAGTAGACCATCTTTGTATGGAGGTTTTGCCCTCTTTGTTCTTCCTCTTCTGTTTGCAGATCGCAACTTGATTCTTCACTTCACGTTTTGGCCTTTTGATTATCTGGGTTATGTTCATAATCTCACGGCACTTTCTCTTGCCATTCTTCCTAACATCACCTTCCTCATCACTCTCTTCTTCTTCTTCCTCTTCATTATCATCACTTGATTCCTCTACTCTCTCCTTCTTCGATTCACGCGTAACATTACAAGGCACAATCGCTCCACACTCATTGCTCTCCTCACGATGAATCAAAAACTTAACCTGCCGGCGTTTTCCCCACTTGACCATCCCCTTCCCTTTTAGCTCCGACCACAGAGAACCCTCTTTCGAGACCACAACAGTCCTGGAACTCGAACTCCAGAACCGCCACGAGTTTCTCTTCTCAGTAAGTTCATGAGGTCGGATTCTCCGGTAAAGAGCTTCAGCAGCGACCTCCGACCCAATAATATACCTCTCGTCCAACGCCGGCAGCTTCTTGAAGTTAACATCGGACTTCCCGCGATCACTACTCTCGTCGAAGAACGCTCTCAGAGAATGCAAACTCGGGTATCTCAGAGATACTCTCATCCTCGTCTTCTCATTCACCTGCAAACGATAACAAAACACCAAATTAGCTAAGCAAGCAAGGTGTGAGCTCCAATGGCGAGATGGTGTACGTTGAAATGACTCACCATGACGATTCTGATACACTTGAGAAGGTGATGAGGTGATTTGGAAGGGAGCTTGGAAGGATCAATCTCGTAGAAAGAGCTCACTTTGATATGGTCAGCAGGATCTTGAAGCATGAAACTACTCTGAGCCATTGTAGTGAGTGTGTGTGTACTGTGGACAAATCAAAAGCTTTGATACGAACGAACCAGAAGCAAAATAAAAAGAGGGAAAAAAAAACCAAAGGTGTGTGCTATACTACTACTATACTATTACACTCGTCTTCGGATTGAGTGTAGTACACGCGCATTCCTTCTCAGATCGTGCGGCTTATGATCATTCATCAGAATTTCTTTGTTACTTTAACGCAGACAAACATCTCTCTCTCTCTCTCACCTGCGATACAAAACAGAAACACAATAATAGCTTTTCGATTCTGTTTCCTTTTCAAGTAACCAACTTGGACGTGTGGGTTTCCCACGCACATTTGATCGAGTGAAATACACGTACAAAGGAGAGAGAGTAGGATTTCTGTTATGAGTGCAAATGAGGCGGCGGTTGCATTGTGTGCCTGAGGAGAGAATTTGGTTTGCCGGTAATGATGATCACTGCACGTGATTCGCCTCACGTGGCCCTTCTCTCTTTTTTTAAAAAAGTCGTTTGATTATAACAGCTTCTCAAATTTTGCATTTCTACCGGGTTGGAGCATCCGGTTTATATTGGGTTGTTTGCCATTTAATCCTGCTCACATCATAATTTAGAATTCCGATCTATATCGGCTGGTACGTACCATTTTGGCCGAAAATTTATAGCAATATTAATATAGGTAGTATCGGTGAAAAATATCAATCGCTACCGGTCAATTTCAGTTGTACTAGTTGGTACCGGTCGATATTTAAAATACCAGTTAAATACTAGCTAGTACTTGAAATTTTAAAAAATTGGAAAATATTTTTGCAAAATTTTCAAAATTTCTCTTCCTCCCTCCTCCCTCTTATTCTCCTCTTTT
>JANZLX010000006.1:33263526-33283902 GCA_025531955.1 Erythroxylum orinocense | reverse complement strand
TATTTATTTTCGATATTAGTTTACTTATATTATAATCTATATAAAAGATTTGGTTAGATATATTTTCATTTATGTTTCATATGGTTTAAAATCATATAATAATTAATATATTGGACTTTGCATATTGTTTAATATACTTTAACTAATTTTTATTACAAAATAAAATGTAGTTAAAATTAAAAGTGCTTTTTATTTTTATGTTGCCAAACAATCTATTGTATGAAGCTCTTTCAAAAAACTTATTTTTAAAATGGCAATCAAACAGTCAACTGTCTTCTTAGAAAAGTTCTTTTAAAAAAAGATATATAAGAAAAAGCTCTACTAACAAAAACTTTACTAGTATAAGCCCAACCAAACAAAAGCTAAGTAAACACACCAATGTCATTGATAGGCTTATTTATAATATCTTATTGATATTTGAGTTGCATCCAATTTAGGTCTAAACTTGAGTCGAATTTTAAAATTAAAAAAAAAAGTATTTGAATTTAATTTTTTTTTGCCCAATATATTTGAATTTAATTCAAAGTGTTCAATTCAATCTGAACTTGTTAACTTCAAACCGAACTAGTTACTGTCTAAAGTATAACAACTCACTAGAATTCTGCTCAACCTTGTCCTTTTGTCATTCATTCCAAGCTTCAATAGCTTCCCAGCCCACAGCATTCTATTAAAGACAAAAATTAAAAATCCTCTAAGGATTTGGTTGCTGAAGATTCAAACCTATAAACTGGAGCACAATAGTCAAAGGGTACCCATCAGATCATTCATAATTGATAAGACTTGCAAGAAAATGATCGGAACCCTCCAAAATTGTGTAAAATACTGATAATTAGGCATGACTCTTAGTCCTCCTAAACCCACCAAACATACATGGTATTGATAAAAGGTTTTGGAATAACCTCAACTAAAAGATTCATTTGTTAAAAGGATGATTGGACTTTAGGTTAGATTATAAATCCGGTTTATTAATTAATTGATTAATTTTTATAAATTAATCAATTTTTATAATTCATATTTTAAATTGTTTTATAGTAATTTAATCATCATCATCATCATCATACCTCAAAAGTCTCGCATTGAAGTAGGGTCTGGAGGGGTTCGATAGTACGCAGCCTTTCTCCTACTTAGTAGAGAGGTTGTTTCCATTAGACCTACATACATATGTAACAAGATAATAATGAAAAGAAAAATAACAATAAAGATAAAATTTTCAACTTTAAATATCTTATCTTATCGGTTTAATTTTTAATCTTATTTTTAAAATATTAATTATGAAAAATATTTTGAGCTTGCAAAGGGTGTAAACTTGCTGCCCCATTTTATAAGGTGCTTACAAACTAGCGAAAGAATTAGTTACTAAATTCGCCGTGATTGTTTCTGTTTTTGTGTGCTAACAGAGAGATGAATGGACTAATGAATAGATGAATGGATGTGGGCACAAATTGACACGTAAAAACAGGAACACAAGAATTGACCCCTCTTCAGTTTAACCTGCCATGGAAAATTTAGGAGAGTTGAGTTGATATTAGATGAAGATTCCCAACGTCTCCATCAAAATAATAGAACAATACAAGTCAACAGCTTTCGGTCAATACATCTTTTCTTTCGTCTACTAGTTAGGAGATGCCAAAACGCGTTGATGGTTGTTTAGCTTCCTAACTTGTGAAACACCAACGCTTGGACCCTCCATTGGCTTCTTTCCCGAGGTTCCTATCATCGTTACCTTTGACAGGAAGGAAAGTTAAGAGGACGATGATGTTGGTGGAGGTTTTAAGAAAAGTGACATAACATTTTACATTTCCTGTAAAATTTTTATAAAAAAAACATTCCTGTAATTTCATACTTGACGTTTGATGATGAAGATGTTTGACAATTTCTGAGATTACGTAAGACTCTTCCAGATGAATTTTCAGTTGAGATCCTTCCGATTTTTAAGAAAATTTCCTGATAATTCGTAGCCCACAAAAGGTGAAAGATCTGTTAGAAAGATCCAATCTTTGTTTCCTCAAATGTTCTTGCCCTTTCGTATTATAAGTTGAAACAGGATGTCAGGAAGAAGAGAGATAATGAGCTCAAGAAGCCATTAAAATGGCGTGTCAAAGGCTCAATTCTGTAAAATATCAAAGAAATACAAAAATAATGAGTTTCCCATTAAAATATCACTGTCAGTCGTAGATTACTAATAAATGCTGAAAAAGATATGTGGAACGTCCACTTAAATCCCATGCCAATGTGAAAAGGCAGTAATTGTTTGGTGATGAAAGGGTCTGTTTTTAATTTCCCCAAACTAATCCGTTTTGCTTCAGCTCAAGAATCAAAGCTATAGCACACAAAAAAAGTCTCCTTAAACACTTCGAATTCCACAATTCTAGAGCTGAACTACAAAGTCATTGTCACTTGGTCTGCGACCCTACACAGTCTCCAAGTTCTAAATATTGTATCAGGAAAAAGGAGAACACATAGAACACGAGTTCGTTAGAGAAGACCAAGTTACCTGGCCTAGCTATGGCCCCATAGTTGATGCTAAGAATTGCCTGCAGTTTTCCAGGAGAAGAAAGATTGCCTATTTTGTGCTTATCCTGAATACTTCTCCACTTAAGTGCCGATAGAGCTTGATGTTGGTTTCAACTGCTGGTATGTCTGGTTGCTCCTCTGTTTCTTGTTTTCTGAGTTCCTCTCCAATCTGGTCATGTGAAAACCGAATTGATTTCTTTTCGTAGACTGATTTCCTCAAAGCTTCAAGGCCGAAGTGTCTAAATTATGGGAAACTTGACTCCAGGTCTTTCTCTTTTATTCTGATTCCTGATAATTGGTTTTGCTGCAACTTTAATTGTGGGTTTGTTTTCTGCAATTTTCACTGTGTGATGTGGCCATTCGAGAGTCGAGGAATGATTTCTGTATTCGAATGGAATGAGACAATAAAGACGCAGAGGACCACATAAGGGAAGAGAATGCCGACATTTTTTTAAAAGGGTCCGCGTCAGACCCCTTTCACCAGAACTTTCACACAAACAATTCCGTCTGTGTTCATCGTTTCTATGGCCTGTCTTAACTTCTGGTTATCTGTTTCTCTACTCTGAACTTGTTAATGTCGCGGCTACAGGAATGCTTTTTAGATTCTTTTCACGGTGTCTTTGTTAGTAGTTTGTAATTTTATAGTTTGGTGAGTGTAGATTCAGGATTACTTCATAATTGCACAACCTGAATACTCTGAACTCTGGCTATTTCTTTGCTTAATTTGTTAGACTGACTCACCTACCCTTTGATTTCTTTATTCTGGTGGCTCAGAAGATTCACTGAGTTCTGAAGTAATGAAGGATGGTGAGATAACTGAAGCTCAACATGTTGGATTTCCACCACCACCACCGCCATTAACAGTCGCCGTAGCCATTAATGGGAAGAAGAAGAGCAAATATGTAGTAATGTGGGCATTGGGGAAGTTTATTCCTGAGGGAAAAGTTGTATTCAAGTTGTTACATGTCCGTCCAAAGATTACTAAAGTTCCAACACCAAGTAAGGATACTTTTCTATCCAGAATCACAGTGTCTTTAAATAACAGAAATCCTGTACTAATCTTTGTTGTTCTTTCTGTTCATCTGGTTTTTGTTTTTGCGTTAGTAGTGGGGAACTTCATTCCTATATCCCAAGTTCGAGAAGACATAGCAGCTGCTTATATTAAGGAGACAGAATGGCAGATAAGTCAAATGATTCTTCCTTTCCAGAACATCTGCATTCGAAAACAGGTCGGTTCACGAGATTATTCTTGAAATTTCAGGAACTAAGTCATGGACAAGTCAAGTAAAATTTGCTTTTGAACATAGGTCCAAGCAGATATTATGATCATTGAATCAGATAATGTGGCAGAAGCAATAGCACAGGCGGTTTCTGATCACAATATCAACAAGCTTGTAATAGGAGACTCCTCCTCTGGCATCTTCTCAAGGTATGTGAATTCTGTTTATGCAGGCCTTAGTGTTAAGATTTGCCCTTTAGCTCCTACTTCCTCTCATGGACTACTATATAATATTTTCAGGAAACTTAAGCTCTCATCTAAAATCTCAGTTTGCACTCCAAGCTTTTGCACGATCTTTGCTGTTTCTAAAGGAAAGCTTCAATCCATTCGACCGTCTGATTCAGAGACAAATGGAAACTTTAGAGATGATAGTAGTGTTGTAAGTTCTACTGCCACTACTTCAGGTCTGACTTCAAACTCTCAAACGGGTAAGTTGGCTCTTGACGTTTAAGCAGCCAATGTATTGTCTATAAAAGATTTTACAGCCCGGAAACTATTTCAGCACACATTGAATCTTTTGTTTTCTGGAATGTGCAGATATTTCAGTTGCATCATACTCGAATTTCCAATCTTTTTCTCTACCGATGCAGCGGTTTCAAGCTCTTTCAACGATAAACAGGGGTGTTCTACATTCAAAAACTTCTGAGGAGACCAATCATTCAAGATGCCAATCTCTAGATACTGAAGAAAACAGGAATTCTGTTAGTTCATGTCACAGTGGTTCAGAATATGAAGTTCAAATGAGTCAGAGTTCTAGTTCAACAAGTTTGCCTATTGATTACCAGTTATCTGATCAAGCTTCCAAGTCATATGCACCCACGGACTGTTCAGCATCTGATAGTCAGGTTACTTTCTCATTTTCTCTTACATTATGTGAAACTTCCTGCAGTTCTACCAGTAGAACGTGCTAATTTTTTAAATTACATTGCAGGAGAACATTAATCTTGAGCTAGAAAAACTGAGGATTGAACTTAGACATGCTCGAGGCATCTATGCAGTAGCACAAAGTGAGGCAATTGAAGCTTCTAGGAAGGTAGGCAAAACTACCCTTGTTTTGTATACTAGTTATCACCTCTGTAGGTGTTGAGGGAACATAGAGGTTCTATATTCTTGGATTCGATTAACGTGTTCTACCTCGAATTCAGCTGAACGATCTTAGTAAACAACGCTTAGACGGAATGATAAAGCTCAAGGAAATCAACCACAGGGAGGAGAAAGTCAGAGAATTAGCAAATCTAGAGAAGGAAAGGTGTGAAGTTGTAATAAAGGAAGCTGAGTACATGAGGCTTCAGGCTGAAAGAGAAGCTTCACATCGGAGAGAAGCAGAGATTAAAGCCATGAGAGATGCAAAAGAGAGAGAGAAACTTGAGGAAGCTCTTGTAGGTCCGGCACCTCAATACCAAATGTTCACTTGGGACGAGATCGTATCTGCTGCCTCATCATTCTCAGAAGAACTTAAGATTGGAATGGGAGCTTATGGAACTGTTTATAAGTGCACACTGCATCACACAACGGCAGCAGTGAAAGTACTTCACTCAAAAGACAATCACAATGCCAAACAATTCCAGCAGGAGGTATGAAAGTTTCAGGATTTTCCCAAAAACATTCATTCATTCCTGTTAATTGCAAAGAAATGGTAAATTTCTTCAATCTGCGATGGATACTCAGTTTGCTTCGTGTTTCAGATTGAGATCTTGAGTAAAGTTCGTCATCCACACTTCCTCATCCTTCTTGGTGCTTGTCCTGAACGTGGTTGTCTGGTGTATGAGTATATGGAAAATGGTAGCCTGGAGGATAGATTGTTCAGAGTGAACAACACACCATCAATCCCATGGTTCGAAAGGTTCCGAATTGCTTGGGAAGTGGCCTCAGCTCTTGTGTATCTCCACAACTATAAGCCAAAGCCAATTATCCACCGTGATCTGAAGCCAGCCAATATCTTGCTTGATGGCAATTTCTTAAGCAAGATTGGTGATGTTGGCCTTTCGACAGTACTACAATTGGATGCTTCTTCTGTATCCACCTTGTACAAGGATACAGGACCAGTTGGGACACTAAGCTACATGGATCCTGAGTATCAGAGAACTGGATTGCTCTCGGCCAAGTCTGATGTTTATGCTTTTGGACTAGTGATTTTACAGTTGCTGACTGCAAAACCCGCAATGGGATTGACACATACAATGGAATCAGCAATCGATGATGGTTGTCTATTGGAAATTTTAGATTCAACAGCTGGTAGCTGGCCACTTCAAGAGACGGAGGAGTTGGCTAAGTTGGGTTTAAGCTGCTCGGAGTTACGACGGAAGGATCGACCGGACCTGAAAGAGCAAGTACTTCCTGTTTTGGGGAGATTGAAGAAAGTTGCTGACACTGTCCGAGATTCAGTTTCCAATCCTCAACCCAACCCTCCTTGTCACTTCATCTGCCCAATACTCAAGGTATGATCGATCATACAATCTGCCAATTCCAACCAAAAATGTACAGTTCTTTTATCAGTCCAAAGCTTGTTTTGATCATCATTGTAACAGGTTATTGTTTCTGATTTCAGGAAGTAATGAAAGATCCTTGTGTTGCTGCGGATGGTTACACCTATGATCGTAAAGCAATCGAGCAATGGCTTGAAGATAATGATAAATCTCCAATGACCAACTTATTATTGCCAAACAGAAACCTCTTACCAAACTATACACTTCTGTCTGCGATAATGGAATGGAAGTCCAAAAGCAACCAAGAACAATTGTCTTGTCTCTCTGGTAGGACATGAAGTTCTTTTAAGATCCTCCTAAGCTTATCTTGTAAATTTGATTACAGGTTTTTTCTTATCCTACAATTACATGACATAACATTAATCTATTGTAGCTCGTCACTTCAATCACATTAACAAAGAGCTTACCGACAAATTATTTTAACAAAAAAATTAAAAATTGAAACATCTTAAAATTACTTTTTAAAGTTTAAGATGAAGTCAACTCAAAATTGAACTTCATTATATTTATAAATAACCTTATAATTTATTTAAGATAATTGTTTTTTAATTAATTATATATTTATATAATATTGTTTATTTAAATCTTATTAAAATTAATTAGTATTAATATATATATATATATGTGTGTGTGTGTGTGTATATATATATGTCATCTACTCCTTAGCTACCTAAACGTACCATTGTGGACCACAGCCGTTAAAGTGGGTAAGATCTCGTAGTACATAAGTGAAGCGTCTTCCATGTTATAGATGTCCATGTCAAGAGCAAGTCCACGAACAGGATGATACTCATATCATCTGTAAAATATATACAGTTTGGCTTCCAATGGCGTCCTGATGATGATGGTGAAGAAACTATTGAATTAAACCCCATAAGCAACATTTCATCACCCAAGTTTTGAATTCGTACTCATCTGTTCTTCCACTTCCCCTTGATTTGACTAATTCATCTCCTGTAAACCCAATTCTCAGATGATCTCCAATATAGAACCGTGAAACCATAAGAAGTTTTCCTGATAACGATGATTCAACAAGGTCTCCAACCCTCTGAAGGTTCTGCAATGGCGATACACTTTGGGTTTTGGACGTCATCAATATCGCAATCAAACAGGTAACCACGTCGTCCTAGTCCAGATCCTCTGTTCAATTTTTATAATGTCTTATTATATCCGGTGAATCTCAGCCATTTATTTATGCGAGCTTCACGTTTATTTATGTGGAACCCATACGAGACCCACATAAATAAATAGCTAAGATTCGCTAGATACAATAAAACACTATAAAATTGAGCAAGGATCTTGTTCCCACGTCGCCCTACAACGTAAAACTTACCCATGCAGTAAATGATGTCATTGTAAGAATATGAGGGTGGTTTTTGGACATCGATCCAACGTTTGTCGTCGTCGTCTCCAATTCTAACAACAGCTAGTGTAGTAGAACGCAAGAGATAGACATGACTAGACTGTCTGTCAGGATTAGGTTTTCAAATCTCATGTATTATATATGGTTTGATTAAGGTTGAAAAATTCCATTTAAAGTATTAAATTAACCGAATTTTATTCTAAATTTAAATTTGAGTGATTAATTTGATTTAGTTCGAGTCAATTTGGTAAACGACTTATTACATGTAAAATAAATTTATCAATTAATCGATTAATTTTTATAAATTAATTGATTTTTATAAGTTAAAATAAATAAATTAATTTTTATTTAATAATTTTATTTTTAATTAAAACTTAACTAATGAAATATAACTTTAACTAATAATTTATTATAATTATCTTAAATTATTAATTTAATTTATTCGGTCATTAAACCCTAAACAAACCCTAAACAGTCGGCCCATATCATCTTTTTAAAAAATCAAAACGACATCATTTTGTCGTTACATGTCGGTGTTCGGTCGAGCCGGGTTAAAACTGCCATCCATAATACTTATACTGTGTGTGTGTTTTTTTTATCCATGGCAATAAAGAAGACCACCTCTGCTTCTCCTCCTGTCATGCATCTATCTTTATTAGGCAGCCAGGAATTTTGAGATTATGAAAAGCTAAGAATTCAATGCTGCATTAATGTATCATCGTTGCTTCTGGTCCGGCTAGTGGTTGAGCGATAGGCTTGATGATTGATTAGTCCTTCATTTTTCTTCCCTTCCATTACTAACTGATTCTCATTTTTGAGCTTCTTCCTATCCCTAAGGAATCCGGTTCCTTTGTAATGATAAAACATCACCTAACTTTACTTACCTTGACAATGTTCCTAGTTGGGCTAATTGAAGTCTCCAATTTACGGTTTTAAAAATTGGACCGAGCCGGCCGGTTTGATCGGTGACCGGTCGACTATTCGGTCCGGTTTAACTATAAAAATTGATATACAATTGAACTAGTTTGAACCAGTCAAAATTGGTCAATTAGTCGGTCGAACCGAACCGGTCCGACTACTGGTTCAATCAATTTTTTTTGTATTTTTTTTAAATATTTTTAATATTATTTACAATTAAATATAATTGTTACATAATTATGACGTCATACCAATTTAACCGGTGGTTGAATCGATCGAACCGGTAACTAATAAAGCCTCCGATTCGATGACCGGTTCGAATTTTAGAACACTGCTGTAATCTATACCTTGTTCCATTTAGATTACACATTTTCTGTCTGCTTCTCTTTTGCTTTCAAGATCTTCTAGTTTCATGTGCCTGTGTGATGCCTAATCTCCTCTATTGGTCCTTATCAAGTTATCTTTTAACTATTTGTTCATGAAATTTTCCATATAAACATAATTCACGAATTATATATAATTAATTTAAATTGAAAATTGTCTGAGAATTACATATCAATTCAAATTTAATTATTATCTTTTATGAGTTTCATTTGTCAAATAAATAAATGCTCGTAAAGTAGAATTTAAAAAGAGTAATAATAATATTTTATTTTAAGGCGAGATTTTCTGTCCAATATTATGATGTTTTATTTTGTCCTATAAATTTTAACCATTTATTTATACAAATTTTACGTTTATTTATACAAGATTTACGAAAAATACATATAAATAAATGACTGAAATTTATATGACATAATAACACAATGCAGATAATCCGAACTCTTATGTCGTTTCATTGTTCACACTCATCCTGCATTTTTTGAGAAACGATTATATCTCACGCAAGTGGCATGGGTCCCGCCGTTTAATGAAAGATCAGCGAAGGCGATGCATGGAGATCGAGTACAGTGGGGCCCCATTAACCAACAATTCACAAAATCTCCGCCGTGTTCTTGCTCGCTGTCTCGACCACCTCCTCAAAAGCAGGCTTTGGGTCAACGCGACCTCATAATTTCGACACGTATAGAGCCCTCATTGGTCAGATTTTTATCTGCCACCAGATTAACAGTCCGTCTTGCAACTTCATTGATCTGACGGTGGACATCAACTAAATCTTTATTATTGTAATTGTCTATGATTGATTCTATTATTGTTTTCGTGTAGTATTACGATCTTACGGCTACCAAAAGTTGTTAAACATTAAATCGCATCATACTATTATGATGAAGAGGAACAAACGTTCTGATTAGGACCCCACTTAGAAGAATCCAATCATCCCAAGAATGAATGTAGAAGAAGGGATGGCAAAATCGGCCTGGCCTAGCCTTACTTGACTTAATTTTGGCTCAGTTTAAACAGGCCACAGTTTGATCATGATCAACATGATCGGATCACGAGCTGATCATGATTGACCTGATCGGATCACGGATTAATTATAAGTAGACCCAACTATTTAAAAAAGAAGAAGTAATGTTTGACTTTTTAAAAAAAATATGACTTTAACTTTTAATGTTTTAAATGAGATAAAATATACAAGCTTTTACATTTATTCTAGAAAATATCTTTATTAAAACACATTCTTTTTAGTAAAAACTCAAAAGAGAATATATGTTAATCGTTTATCAAATTACATTAACAACAAATTGTTATATATATAAATATAATTGTAGTAACTCTAGTTTAAAAGTAGAATTTATGTTAAATTTTAGAATCAAATGCTTAGAATTATAAAATAAATAATAGAAATATGCAAATTTATATTTCTCACAAAACGATGTTGTTTTTGACATTTTGATCGGGTCATAAGTATAGCCTAGCCGAACCGACTCATGTTCAGCCTAGCTTAACCGTGACCCAAAAAGTTAGGACCAAAATCAGACCAAAATTGACATTTATGTTGGAATTTCGAAAACATTGGAAATATGTCCTTTCTTAAACTCTTCCAAAGATACGAATGATGGGGCTGTCACAACTATATTCTAAACCAACGATACGCTGGGACAACAGATAATAAAACCTCACATGGCTACATAGATGTGTCGCACTAATTTCAGTCCTGTATAGTTAATTGCACAGCTTCTTCTACACCATTGCGGACGCAGAATCCCATTTTCGTTATAACAGTAGTTTTTAACTTTTTCTATTTGTTTTTCACAGACAAAAGTTGAACTTAGATCTTGTGTTCTACAAAGTACAAACCCCACAAAGTATTTCTTTCTTCCTGTCTTGTTCGCACGTATTTCCATACAAACTTGAACTGAATCTTCGTCAAGACTAACTCTTGCAGTCTTTTGGACTCTACCCAGATCTTATTTTTCTGTCCCTTAGACCTTCTACCTTAAAGTTGTTCCATGAATGCTATGGATTGTCAGTAGGAGAGTTTCAAAGTTTATTGCTTTTTGAAAATGAGCAACTCCCAGATTCTAAAACTCATCCTGGGACTAGCTCCACCTACTGGTTTGATCATTCTCGTACTTATCTTCTTCATTTTCTTGAGAATAAGAGCAAAACGGAATCTCAATGACATAGAAGCTGCTGAGCACAAGCATGGAGATGAGATAGAGAGAGAGGACTTGGTGACTTTCCAAGGTGGTCAGGACCTTACAATCAGCGACATTCTTGATGCTCCCGGAGAGGTGATTGGAAAATCCAACTATGGTACCTTGTACAAAGCTTTACTTCAGAGAAGCAACTGTGTAAGGTTGCTTAGGTTCTTGAGGCCAATTTCCGCCGCCAAAGGTGAAGAGATTTTCGATGTGATTCAGTTGCTGGGTAGCGTTAGACATCCCAACTTGGTGCCTCTTTTAGGGTTCTATGCTGGGCCAAGAGGTGAAAAGCTTCTTGTTCATCCTTTTTACGGGCATGGCAATCTGGCTCAGTTCATTCGTGGTATGTTGTTTAGCTTTGGTATCCATATTTGACGTTTGGTAGCTAAGAAAATGCTGAAACTTTTCCTTTGCATTGTTTGTTTTAGCGAATAGTAACATTTTTCCGGTATGTATAGTTTGAGATAAAGCCAGACGAAGATGACTATTTAAGTCATAGCTTTCTGCTTCTGTTCTCTGTTATATGGATCTTACCCTTTTTAGTATATTTTCTCCAAAATTTCTGGATAAATGGGTGAAGTTAAGAGAAAGAGATTCATTTTCCATTGTTATGTCTAAGTTGTCAGTTAGTAGTTAATCTGTGATTAATTAGTTATTGAACTTGCTTCTTTCAGATTGTTGAAGAATTATACCCTTTACCTCTCTAGTTATCTCTGTCTTCTTGTTTCTCTGAATTCTTTGCTTGTGAGGTTGGAGGAGCAGATGCTCAACCAAGGAATAACTTCATCTGGTGTAACCAATTTTGGATTTTTGATGCATATTCTTGATCAGCTCATGCCCAACTTTTTTGTCTTTTTCACTTTCACTTTCCTTATTGAAAAGGAAAGGTATTGCTGGTTTTGCTTGTTAATCTCTGTCACTTTCTTTTGCATAAAGCAGTAGTTAGCATTTCAACATCATCCTACAAATTTCTTGATGCTTTGTGTTAAATCCTACCCTTAAACATCCTTTTTGGTGGGACTGCCTAGCTAAATCACACAGAACATATTTCTGTTTGATGAACAGATAGAAATCCTGAGTCTCACAAGTGGACTGTCATTCTTGGGATATCAATTGGCATAGCCAGAGGGTTAGATCATCTTCATTCAGGATTACGGAAACCTGTCATTCATGGAAATCTCAAGTCCAAGAATATATTATTGGACCGAAATTATAAACCCTTTATCTCAGACTTCAGCCTATTTCTGTTGTTGAACCCTACTGCTGGACAGGAAATGCTTGAAGCATCTGCTGCTGAAGGTTACAAAGCTCCGGATCTTATCAAAATGAGAGATGCAAGTGAGGAGACTGATATATATAGCTTTGGAATCATATTGCTCGAGCTACTCTCAGGGAAGGACCCTATCAATGAGAACCCGACTGCCGACGAGGATTTCTATCTCCCAACTTTCATGAAAAATGCTGTCCTTGATCATAGAATTTCGGATTTATACCACCCAGACATACTTCTTAGCAATGGCAGTCAGAAACCAGCTACTGAAGAATGCATACACAAATATTTCCAGCTTGCCATATCGTGTTGTGCTCCTTCACCTTCACTTAGGCCAAACATTAAAGAAGTCCTCTTGAAGCTTGAAGAAATTGGAAGATAGAAGCAATAAAGATTGTGTAAAAGTACAGTGAAATGATTAGGAGATACACTTAATGAATTGTGGTTTAGAAAACGTGATGACAATGACATGTTCTAATAGTTGGTTATTCTCTTTGTCGAACAATTCTGCCTCATAACAAGAACTGCGGAACTGAAACAACTCATCTATGAAGGTGTTTCACAGATTGAGCAAAATTTGCAACTTTCCAGCCATTGAATGAGAATGGCAGATTTCAATTTGGGATTAGAAATTGGCTTTGTCAGAACCTGTGAATTCTTCATCACCAGAACCATTAGCAGCATCTGATCTCATATGGTCCCTGTTCAAACAGAAGTCCCAATTCATCTTTCCAGCACAAGTGGCCTTGTTTCATCTACCTCAACACTTTTAAAACTTCAGAATTTGTTTGCTTGGTTTGAGAATAACTAAAGTCTCAAGTTTCTACTGACGATGATTTCATGCCAAGTTTCTCTGGAACTTGCAGTGCTTCTCTAGTTGAATATACACTAAACCATAGTGGGAATTGAAAATTGTATATAGATCAATTATTCTACATTTCTTTCCTTTTTTCTTTGACACACATAAGAGCTTCATTTTCTTTGCAAACCAAAGATACAGAATACAGACATCGAACCAAAATAACAACGGGACTATCAATCCAGAAATTACATTGCTGACATAAGTTTCCATCAAACCGAAGCAAGACTCTCGATGTACTTGTAAGCTTTAATCAGCGTGAAATTTTCTGCATTCTCGTCTTCCATGTCAATCTCACCTTCATGACCAATGACATGTAGCTTCTTAAAACTATTATCTGTCAAGTTATATCTTCTCAATTTACCTGGTACGTGCAGCACCAGGAAGGTATAGTCATCACTTTCTCCACTTTCAATAACAGACAGTATCTGGAAAGAATAGTAGTTGAGAACAAAAGGGTCTAGGTATCTCCTAGCCATCTCAGGAAATGATCTTGCAACTCCGTCAAGATCAACTCTGTACTTGACTACCCAACCAGAGTAGTCTTTCTTCATCTCACACACATCAAATGGCGTGTCGCGAGGGCCATAATTCTCGATAAGATGCAAGTGCCCTCGACACTCTCCGAAGTACATAACCCTCCTCCGATCCCAACCGTCTGGTATCGGAGGCATTGGCATTTGGTTTAGCTGTTCTTTATCGACATCAAAATAAAGAGAAGGACCATAATCACTAATCCAATGAATAGCACCATTGGAATACACACCATTGAACTTTACATAACCTGTCGCTGCAGTGAAAGGATTACCAGAGACCCTCCACGGCCCACTTCTGGACGAGTAAATCTCGATCAGACAACGATGTCGTGAAGTGTCACATTTACGTACAGATACCACCTTGTAGTCAGGTGATTTCCAGGGATCAAAAGCCAACGTGAGACCCAGAACACGACTTGCTCTACGTAGTCTAGGAAGTGCGCTGAATTGCTTTGTTGTAGGATTGTAAACATAGTACCATGTTTTATATGAATTTGCTCGATAACTACTACACAAGAGCAGTCCATTACAAGATTGAGTGATCTTGATACCTGAAGGGTCCTTGGAAAAAGTCAGAAATCTGAAAGGAGCACCAGAGTTGTTGGAATGAAGATCCACAAAGTCGAACTCAGGTTGGCGGGGATGAGAAAACTTTTGAACGAAGAGGGCACAAACGGAGTTGATGACAGGGTAATGACGTCGAGAAAATTGAGGATTAGTTATGATAGAGAGCCAATGCTTTGAGACACACTTGAATTTGAGAAGGGACTTGACTGGTAGATGGAGAAGGATTTGAACTAAGAGGTCATCGTTGTGAACAACTGTCTCAACCGATAACGACGGTGAGGTCCGGTGAGGGGAGGAGCAAGCTTTGGGTCGTTTAGTAGCGATCATAAGGATAGCAATATGCAGAAATCAGAAACTTGAGAAACAGATGCAAGTTTCCGAATAACAATACCAATAGCTTGCAGAGAAATCTTTACCTATAGCTTGCAGAGAAATCTTTGTAGATATTAAATAAACTATTCCTGTTTTAAAACTTATCTTAATTAATCAAAAAGACAAAATCACTAATTCCCAGGTGGAGTCGGTAGGAAGTTGCCGTTGCCGTGCTGTCTTTCTTCTTTTGGCGGAGACTTGACTTTACAATAGACTACGGATCCACGCGAGAAAGAAAGCTAGACAACGTACAAATTTAAGTGAGATTTTACGTACAAATTTAAGTGAGATTTTATCTTAAAATTAATTAGTGATAGTTGGAATAGCCTATTAGACTTAATGTTAGTTTCTTTCCTCTCTTTTTTCAATGTGGAATAAACTCACTTTTATATTTTAACACACTTCCCTCACGTGTGAGTCTAACACGTGACATAATCTATTATTTCGAGGTGTTAACGATTAACATAAGAACAACTCACTCTGATACTATGTTAGAATTTACAATAAGCCTACGGGCCTACACGAGAAGAAAAGCTAGACCACATACAAGCTCAAATGAGATTCCACCTTAAAATTAATTGGTGATAGGTGAAGTAGCCGACTAAACTTATATGTTGATCTTCTTTCTTCTTTCCTCTCTTTTATATAACAAACTCTCGCTGTTATATTTATAACAACTTTTTTTGAAGTCTCTTGTCCTGGTCTTTTCCAACTCTACTCAATTGAAGTTCCCCTCAAGTCTTGCGTACCCATTACTCCATTCCAGTTCTAGCGAACTAAACTTTGTTTGAAATTCATCTCCAGGAAATTTCTAACAAGCTTCTTGAACCAGAAAACCACAAAATATATTGGAGTAGCTTCATTTCTTGGTGTTATGATTCATAGAGGCCTTGTTGCTGAGGCAAAAATGGGCTCTTGGAGACGGGCATACGATTGTCTAAAGAGTATCAAATTTACTGTTTTTCTTGAAAACGATAATGTCAACAGTCAACACTGATTACCATCAATTTGCAGGTGACCATATATGCTCTTCTGCAACTTTGGAAGATGTGTTTCAGTTCCAAGATAAATGGAATGAAGACTGTCATCAACCTCCGTTAAAAAGCCTGGATCTTTTATGTTCTAAGGAAACACTCAGACTTCGACCATGTCCATTCTCTCTGCCCGCTGTGGCTGAGGAAGGCAGATTCGAAGACTTGAGAGAAACCTATGAGACTGATGCGCATAAGAATTCTTGCTTTACGAAAATTGAGGGAGTGTTATCAATTATATACAACGTTCCCTTTGCTTTTTACAAAGAGGCTGTGAAAAAAGCACGAAGAGGTGAAACTGCTCTTCACTTGGCAGCTATCCATGGTAATCTTGAAGCTGTCAGAGCCATAATTAACAGTCAGGACTTCGGTGGCAATACAACTCTGCACCTTGCCACCCCCAGAAACCAACTTCAAGCACTTATATGGATTCTGCACTTCTTTATTTCATTTTGATCTTATATGAATCCCATGCTTCCTTAGCTTCCATTTTCTCTTCTTATCTTGCATTTTGATTGCAATCACGCACGATGTCAAGTGCCTCTAATTTTCTAACACCAAGTTACACAGACTCTAAAGCTGCTAGTGGAAGAGAGTCCTAATTATGATGGCCTTGTGGAGGTCAATGCCAAGAATCATGGTGGTTTCACTGCTCTGGATATTTCAGACGTCCTTCCCGAAGATGGATACAAAAACACAATTCTGAATCGAGCAGGAGGCTTAAGAGGGAGAGACATAGCAGAACAAAAGCACCAACTTTTACCTTTACAGGCTACCAGGTTGAGGTCTCTGAAGAGCATGTCTGATGATGCAGTCATGGACAGAGCCATGTTACGGGGGAGGGCGGCCATGGCCCCCCTTTTAAATATATTTTTTAAAAAATTACTTATATAATTAAAAATTTTAAAATTATAAATATAAGTAGCTTCCCTTAAAAAAAATCTCTATCTTCTCTTCTCTTTAACTCTGCACATACAGCCCTTAAAATTTTTTTTTTTTTTGCATTTAAATGTTAACCCCGGCCTCCCTTAGAGTTGAATCTGGATGCAGTAATTGTGACGGCGACTTTGCTAGCTATAATAAATTTTCAATTGGCTTTAAGACCCCAGACGGATTTATTAAAACTTACCAATCCAAAAGTGAAGAGAAAAATGACGTAATGGTCAATCATCTGTTCTTTCTTTTCAATTCAGTTTCCTTTTTCACATATCTGGCTGTAATCACTATTCTGATGCAAGACCTTTCTTTCAAACTGTGGCTGCACATTCTAATGTTATCGTCCGTTGGAGCTTTCATTTGCGGAATAATTGCCAATTCACCTCAGGATCTTCTGATGGTGCATTGGATAGCAATTATTGTCTCGTTCATCTTTTTGGCTTCACACACAATGTTGTTCAATTACATTAGAGCGATTCACCTGTACTGAAAAAATGTTGTGCCCCTCTTTCCTTAACAACCAACCTATTTATTAACACGGGAGAGAAAAAATAATTGGGTTAGATATAAAGGTGAACACGAGCATAACAATTTTCGATACAGGTGAATACGTTCTCATTATCAAGAATATGATGCATATTGTGTACGATGTGCCATGAATAATGTTACTTTCTATAGTTTTTTTTCCACGTTCTGTTTCAGAATGTTTGCAACATAAGATAGTTTGCAATATCCCAGAGTGAAGCTTAAAATTAAGCCTAAAATATCTAAAATTTAAAACACTTTAGGCTTAATTCGGTTTGCTTACAAAAAAACAAGCAGCAGTATTAAAGAGTTGATCTTGAGAATTAATTCAAAATTATAGTTAAAATTCTTTCTAAATAAGTTTTTAGTTTGCTTTTAATCTTATCTTATGAGTTAGATAATAGTTATTAAGTTTTTTTTGCATATAATAAAACTTGAATGCTACTTATTCTTTTATCTTATCTTATAAATGTTCATAGTCTATTTAAAAAAAACTTCAATATGTATCAGAGCACTCAAAGATCTTGAGGGATCCATGAGTAATACAATGAGAAACTAAGAAAGTGAAAAGATGGTAGAGGTGTTGAAGTTTTTTAAAAAACAGAAAAACATGTATAGGATAAGATAAGATAAAAGAATACTAACACTAGAGTTGTTTTATTATATCATCATAATAATGAACATGGTTGCTTTATATAGGCAAAATACAAAAATCTTAACAATTGTTAAATTGAGATTTCAGCCAATAAATCTGACTTATAAGATAAAATTAAAAAACAAATTAAAGACCTGTTCAAAAGAAATTTTGAGAGCTCTACAATTTTAAATTAATTTTCAACATTCTCCCTTAATTCAAAATTGTAAAAAAAAAACTTTTACGGACGTGAAGCACGTCTCTCCGCAATTCCTTTTTTTAGAGCACTTCTTTCCAATTTTCTTAATAGAGCACTTCTCTTTATTATTCAACATGAGCACTTCTCTTATCACTTATCTCCATAAAGTACTTCTCTCTATGATGCGTCTTGGTGCACTTCTTATCAACTAGAAGAGGTTGTCTTCTTCAGTCACTTGCACTGTATTTGCTTGTTCTTCATTATTAAACTTACGATCCTTTTTTAAATGTTTAAATCGTTTACACATAAAACATCAGACTTCCTTTTATGTCTGCAAACTTTCTCTTTATGACCAAAATTCTCACAATGGCCACATTCAGGAATGTTGCTTTTCTTCTTTGATGATAGAATCTTTGCTAGATAGGCTCCCTCCACCATCTTTTTAGTTTCTTGATTTCTCATTGCCCTTCTTTACTTGGTTAGCTTCTCTCTTAATTACTCAAAAGTCCTCGAGATCTTTGAGAGCTCTGATACCATGTTAAAGTTTTTAAAAAATGTATAAGATAACATAAGATAAAAAGAATATGTAACATTAGAGTTGTTTTGTTTTATTGTATCATCAAAATAATGAGCTTGGTTGCCTTATATAGGCAAAATACAAAAATCTTAACAACTGTTAAATAGAGATTTCAGCTAATAAATCTGGCTTATAAGATAAAATTAAAATATAAACTAAAGACCTATTCAAAAGGAATTTTAACAGCTGTACAAACTTGAATTAATTCCTAACAAGAGGGAAGCTTATTTGGCAAAGGTTTCGTCGTCAAAGAAGAAAGAAAACATTCCTTAATGTCGCCATTATGAGAAGTTTGATTATGAAGAGAAAGATTGCTAACATAAAGGAAAGTCTCGATGCTTTAGGTGTAAACGATTTGGATAATTGAAAAAAGATTGCAAGTTTAATAATGAAAAACAAGCAAATACAGTGTAAGTGATTGAAGAAGATAACCTCTTCTAGTTGGTGAGAAATGCACTAAGACGCATCATAGAAAGAAGTGTTCTACGGAAATAAGTGATGAGAAAAGTGCTTATGTTGAAGAACGAAGAGAAGTGGTCTATTGAGAAGATTGAAAAGAAGTGCTCTAAAGAAAATAATTGTAGAGAGATGTGCTTCATGTCCATAATTTTTCTTTTTACAATTTTGAATTATGGGGAAATGTTGGGAATTAATTTAAAATTGTAAATCTGTTAAAATTTTTTTTGAATAGGTCTTTTAGTTTATTTTTAATCTTATCTTAAAAGTTAGATTTGTTGATTGAAATCTCTATTTAACAGTTATTGAGGTTTTTTTTTTAATCTTGTGTAATCAAGTTAATTTTTCCCATAATATAATAAAACTTGAGTGATACTTATTCTTTTATCTTATCTTGTCTTATACATGTTCATTTTCTTTTTTTTTTCTTTTTTTTAACTTCAACAGTCAAAAGGCAGAAATGGTTTCAATAGTCTGAAACTTCGCAAGAAACTTGACATGAGTCTTGGGATGTCTTCATATTTCTCAGGGGCTGTTCCTAAGGATGTTGCAGGAAAACTTAGAGAGACTCTATTAAAACTGCAAATAAATACTTGAATATCAATAGACAATAGTCTTCCAAATCTACAAATGCATTTTTCTCCTTTTCTTTTTTCACGGAAAGACACAGAAAACTTTCCAACCACCACCAACATAAAGGATACGAGTGGGGTAGTCATTATAAACTAGAAACTGGGAGACTCGTCGTTCTTGTTGGAACGGGGAAAGAAAAGAGTTAATTATGCTTATAGTGGTCTGTCCATGCATCTCCGATTCTTAACCCGGTTTTACTGATTGCCAACATCACTATGTCTGTTTCCTGGAAACTACATTGAGTGTGAACGAAGAAGTTGATTCAAGAGCCAAACCCAACACGGGAATATCAAGGATCCTAGGATGCTTGTGATTATACTCCTATACTATGGTTCGTGCTTGGCTCTTATGGTAATTAATTTTTCGTAATTGTGTTTGTATTATTCTTGATTATACCTATATCTGGTAATTGCTTTTGCAATTTAATTGGAGTTTGGCAACACAAATTGGGATGAACCGGATCCAAACTGATTTGAAGTCGTCGAACAAAATTAATTTTGATCAAATTTTAAATAAGACTCGAACTTGGATAAAAAATTATTATAAAAATTCAAAATTCAATTTGAATAGACTTGAAAAACCTAAAATATGGTTCGATATCTTTAAGTTAAATTCAGGCTTATAAAAAAATTT
>JANZLX010000006.1:33204432-33218505 GCA_025531955.1 Erythroxylum orinocense | reverse complement strand
AAGTAATATCACGATATTTAATTATATGGATATAAATTTGGGAACCTATCATACTGCATGCATTTATGATGATCATCATATAACTAAATTCTTGTTTAAGAAATTGTGTGATTGAGTTTTGGTTTGTATGCGGATGTGTTTGATTGTGATTGTAGAGGAGGAAAAATCTATAGGATGTGCCACTTAATGGGTATGCATTAGGAATAGGTGCGCACTGGTTTGATTATCAGAGATGATTGTGATATAATATAGAGAAATGATACAGATCGATCTTGATTGATGCTTGGCTCTGGTTAAATCCTCATTTGGCATGTATATTATTAACGTGATTGTGATTTTGTACATGTTGAATGAGGAAGTACTTACAAGTATATACATGTACATATGTAATTTGAGTAGTCATTATCATGATATCAATGCAAGTAATATCATGATATCTAATTATATGGATATAAATTTGGGAACCTAACATACTACATGCATTTATGATGCTCATCATATGAACGAGTGCTTGATTAAGAAATTGCGTGATTGATATTTGGTTTATATGCGGATGTGTTTGATTGTGATTGTGGAAGAGGAAAAATTTGTAGAATGTGCCACCTAATGGGTATGCATTAGGAGTAGGTGCGCACTGATTTAATTATTAGAGATGATTGTGATATAATATGAAGAAATGATACAGATCAATCCTGATTGATGCTTGGTTCTGGTTGAATCCTCAATTAGTATGTATATTATTAACGTAATTGTGACTTTGGACGTATTGAATGAGGAAGTACTTACAAGTATGTACATGTACATATGTAATTTGAGTAGTCGTTATCATGATGCCAATGCAAGTAATATCACGATTTTTAAGTATATGGATATAAATTTGGGAACCTAGCATACTACATGCATTTATGATGATCATCATATGACTGAGTGCTTGTTTAAGAAATTGCGTGATTGATATTTAGTTTGTATGCGGTTGTGTTTGATTATGATTGTGGAGGAGGAAAAATCTATAGGACGTGCCACCTAAGGAGTGTGCATTAGGAGTAGGTGTGCACTGGTTTGATTATTAGAGATGATTGTGATATAATATAGAGAAATGATACAGATCGATCCTGATTGATGCTTGGCTCCGGTTGAATCCTCATTTGGCGTGTATATTATTAACATGATTGTGACTTTGGACATATTGAATGAGAACTAGTCTGTTGATGATGCTTGATTCCCCACGAGGCCATTTTGGACTAAGAGAGCCTTACGAATATATGAGTATAAGTGAATGGTTGGATTATTGGTGATGCATAGTTCCCTACAGTCATTCAAGGTGTAGTATTGTGAGGATTTACCCTTAAACACTAGACTCCTATACATTTTTCCTTCTCCACGATTTATTGTGTATTGCATGTGATTTGTTATACATCATATATATGTGTTTATAATAATATAAACTGTATATTATGTGAGCATGTCATTAGATATCATGGGACAACATGGACTTACTTAGTAAGGTCTAGTTACTCTCAACTCTATTTTTTAGATTAGCTATTACCATCTTCATAGCAGTGACTGCAAGAAGATTCGATTACAATATATCTACTTTTGTGTATACTTTTCATTTGTTTTCACTTGTACTCTAGTATCTACAATGACATGATTTAGTATGTTGAAAATTTTCCTTGTAATGCATGTTAACATTAGTATACTTCATTGTGTTTCTACTTATGCTTGCTCGTGTTGTTACTTAATTTAAAATTTTGTATTAATTTCTATCAATAGTAGTCAGGCTTACGTGTGATTTGAGGGCTTCGACTTTTGAGTTTTAAGTATCCGTTTAGGTCGTGACAAGAAAATAAAAGGAAAATGACTTAGAAGTCACGTAGGCCAATAATGTGCAGGAATAATTTAATTAATATAAGTTAGCAATAATAAAAAATACTAAAATAATTATACAAAAGGATTAATAAAAGTTTCAAAAAATGTGATCCTTTCTTTAATTTGGATACATCAGTCTCGTCCTCTTTTACCCATACCCTACGTAGCAGCAATATGATTGTCATTAGGTATTGTTATTTTTGTTGTAGTCTCGTCCTCTTTTAACCTTTGCTTAACTACTTTAAAAGAATTTACAAGGGAAGAACAGACAACATCCAATGAACTACCTAAAATATAATTCTTTGAATAAAAAAAAAAGAGCTATTAAATAATATTATCTTCCAAATTTTATAAGTTAACTCTCCAAATTAAATCTTTAAAAAAAATTTATTGTATGAATAAACTCTTATCTTTATCATATATTAACTAATAAATTATGACTATCAAATTAATTTTGTGAGCATATATTAACGTCAACTTTCAACGTACTTATTTTGGTGGACTGCATTGCATATGTTCTCTAATTACGTCCTCGTGGCTTCTGTAACACTTAACTACTTTCTCTATTATAATATTTTACTTGTCTAGAAAAAGAAAAAAAGAAGAGACTGTAACAGAGACGACACACAAGTTAGAGCCAACAGCACTTCACTAGGGATCAAAGTCTTCAAAAGCTGCTTGACTGCTAAACTCAGCATTCACATTACGATTTTCATTGAATTTATCTGCAACTCCCTAAAAATTTCTGAGGGGCTGTTTCTAAGAATGTTTCATGAAACTTAGAGAGAAGCTGCGCTTTCCTTTCCTCTTTTTAAACTGCAAATACATGAATGTCACCAGTCTTCCAATTCTATGAGATACGTGAAATGCTTTTTTCTTCTTTTCTTTTTCATGGCAACAAAGAGAAAACTTTCCTTAACACGGTTTTACTGATTTTCTTCGACATCATTGCTTCGGCTTCCTGGAAACGACCATGAGTGTGAACGAAGAAGTTGATTAAGTGTCAAACCGAACAGGGCAATATTAAAGATGCTATGATGTTTTTGAGTACACTTATATCATGGTTTGTGGTTGGCTCTTATGGTAACTTTTGGAAATTGTTATTGTATTATTCTTCATTATACCTATATCTCGTAGAGTTCAACAAAAGATTCAGGATCGATTCAATTCGAACAAGCATAAACTCAACAGACAAAAGTCAATTTTAATCGAATTTTGAATCCAATTCAGTTTTAAATTTTAAAAAATTATGAACCTCATCAATTTGAATCTGATTTATATTAATTTGAAGATAAATTTTTAAAAATCTGAATAATCCAAAGTCACAATTTGGCCTAAAAATTGATCAAACTTGATCTTTTTAACTTTTAAGTCACGCTTAGTCTAAAAAATTGTGTTAATGTTAACCATAAGTGTAACTCACATTTTTGCAATTCAAGATCTTGGTTTATACTATTATAAATAACAAATTTTCAATACATATCATGTTGTTCTATCTTCAAAAAGTGGTTAAGTTGAAAATGGATTTCATTAAACTTATCTTCAAGATAAATTTAATTTAGCAAATCATGTCTACAACGTTTGAAGATTTATTCTAAGTCCAAATTTCTATTTCATATGAAATTTAAGGAGTTTGTGTGTGGAAAATTTATTTATCGGACCAATTAGAATGGTTTATATAATATTTATTATTTGTAACATCACCATAGATGCTCATTGGACAAATTTTTATTGGATGTATATATAATACGGTAAACGTAAAGTTAGGAGAAAAGTTCAAGTTTAACAAGAGAGTTAATAGGTAAGTATAATCTGATCAAAATTTATATCGAATTTTAGCATAAGAAAAAAATTAACTTTCAAATTAAATAGACCAGTTTAACTCAACTAGAATCTGGCCTAAACAAGATGTAAAACCTAAATTTTAGTTTAAAGTTGAAATTTAGCCTAAAATTTAAGCAATCTTGAAACTGTAAATCAAGTTTAAGACAAATAAATCTCGTCAACTCGTAATCAGATTTAAGAAAAGGCAAATGTAGATATTAGCAAAATTGTGCAGCAACAATATAATGGTATTCAACTAGTTGGTTTGAGGAATGAACAACTTGTTACACATAATTCTTAGGGAAAGACAACTCTTGACAATTCCAGTGTAGACAATATGGAGAATCTAGACAGTGACGCGAATGATTTCACCTCCTAATATTTAGAGCATTGGCAGATGGATTGGACTAACATGCTGTTGGGTTAATTGAGAATCAGGGGACATGGGATATTGAACAAATAGAGGATGGTGATGCCCCACTAGGTGTAGACCAAGTCTCAAATATTCCTGACAATTTTTGCGTGCAATCCAAATCTGTAAAAAGAAATTATGTTATGAAGAGACAACAAAATCCTAAATACCATAAATGGTGAATGAGCCTTCTCATGAAGATGAAAGTTCAATAGTGCCTATAATTATTTCTTGTTATTATTGTCTATTAAGCAGATAGTCATACGATCTTCTTTAGGGAGTTTTTGTTCTTAGGTCATATTGCAATATAATGATAGGCTTTAAGCCTTTAACTCGTTGTAACGTTTAGTATTAACTATAATTTAAATTCTTTTTTATTTTTCCAAAAAAAAACAATCAAGAAGAACAACCAAAAGTAGGACCTAAAAGTTGTTCTTCATCACCTCCATCATTCTATTCGAACTTAATTGAAGTTCGATACAGAGAAGGGTGGGCATAAGTAAAGGACATTACCACAAAAATAATCAAGTGGGCCTGAAAGTTATAACAAAACAGTATCTAGGTAGGCTACACTTGCTCCATGTGAATGTGATCGATTGTTCCACTTTTGCTCTTGATACGCCAAAACACATATTTTGATGCAGTATACACTAATGCTCCGAAGAAAATGAAAGTAACAGCTGATAACCACACAAAGCGAGAGCTCGAAATGTTGGAAGAACCGATCTTGACATCAAATTTTGGGAGAATCTTGTCCATGATAAGGACATAGACAATAAGCGTAGTAATTACAACCAAAAGCAGAACAGCTCCGAGAGGAAGTGACCATACCAGAATTCCTATTATGAGTATACTGGAGAACACCCCGACCGTGTTGAACAACATTAGGTAGAAGATGGTGGGAAGCTGACCAGAGATCACGCCTATGAAATAGAATGTTGTCTTCGTAGCTTTTTCCTCGTCAAGTCCACGAGGCAGGTTGCAGATGACAGTAAAAGCAGTCCCAACGATCATTACTAAGACCACTATTATCACATTCCTTGTCTCCAATTGCCAAGGCCAGGGAAGTAGCCTTCTCCTGAAAGACTGTGGGCATTGTTGAGTTAACGCTCGTCGAGAAGCTTCAGGTGGTTGTTCCGGCGTCCTCAAGAAACGCCCTTCAGTTGCTCCAGCCTCGCGAAGGATGCGTCCGATTTGGATTTCACGAGGAGTTACGTTATAAGGATTTTGGTAGTAGACATCCAAGGCAGTCTGACCATTTTTGTTCATGGAATTGACACTCAGGACCCGGGGACTTGGATAGTTATCGGGAAGCAACAACTTCACAGCCTGCATATGACATAAATCATCGGCGGGTATTTGCATGTTCGTTACATGTCTAAAGAGTAAACACGAGAGAAATTGGGTTTACCCTGATTGACATTTTGGAAGTTGAGATGTGCAGAAGTGTGTTGCCCTCATGATCTTTCCTGTTCAGAAGATGCTCTAGTTGCAACTTCGTTACCTCCTGAAACAATACCTGGAAAGCCGCCCAATGTTCACTCTTCAGGGCAAGGTGGAGAGCTGTTTCGTACTGGGGGGTCAGCCTCCGAAGAGACTGGGGACATGCTTCAACTAAAACCCTTATGGCTTCGTCATATCCTCTCATTGAAGCTATATGCAGAGGAATCATGAATTGATTATCCTCCACAAGGCAGACATCAGAATTGAGTTCTGCTAATAACTTTATTTCACGAGCACACCCCTTGAAGGATGCTAAGTGCATGGCCGTGTAACCATTGTGGTTTTTCGCAGAAACCAGTTCAGGTTTTCTTCTTCCCAACTCCGCCACAACAAGGAGGCTACCGTGTTCACAGGCCATGATGAGTAAAGGGGTGTTCCCTTCCGTAGCTCTTTCCGCTTCATCCAGGAGTCCTGGATTTGTTGAAAGTAACGGAATTATCACATGAATATAGTCTTTGCGAATGGCATCCAAGAACAGAGCCACTAAATTCATTGCTGGGACCATATTAGGAAGCCTTGGGCCGTTAAGGTTGTCGAGACAGATGGGCTCTGGGTCTCAATTTATATGCATTTTTTTACCGCCGTTATCGTAGTCAATATCAAAAGGGTAAATATCAATTATATATAAAGATGTCCAAACTTGATGTTTCGAAATTGTAAATTACAAAAAACCATATATGATATCATGCACTTTCTTGTTCAAATCAATTAAAAAACTGCCTCCTAACAATATTTATGGAGTATAGAGTTGAAGATAAGGTAAATTTCAGATCAAATGCAACTAAAAAAAAAAAAGAAGATTATAATTTCTCAATAATTAAGTTTCTTTTTACTTGAGAGGGAAGCTCCGACCTCATTTCCTGCCGTCCTCGCCGTGTTCTAAATTTCCACACGCGGCGATGTTGTTTAATAGGTATCCAGTAATTTAGAACTTAGGCTTTTATCAATAAAATTGAAGTTTATTAAGTATAAAAGTTTTTTTTTGTAGGCACCTCATAGGGTGAGACAGCTGGCCCAAGAATTTAAGGCTACTCCATATCTAAAGTCAAGAATCGAACCCCTATCTTTTGGTCAAGGATGGATGAATCATGCCACTCAACTACACCCCTTAAGTTATAGAAGAATATTATTAATTAATTCTACTTAATGATTGCGATTATTAATACCTACTTTAGAATCACTTCCTTTTATATAAAAAACATTTTCTAATGTTTAACTGAACTCTATCTATTCTTAATGCAATCTCGATGAGATAGTTTAGTTAATATTTGACCATAATAATTCGGAGAAATAGAAGTGAAAATATAATTGTCATGTGAACTTTAAAAATATTAATTCAGCATTTTCGAAATCTTGTGAGCTAGAGAGAAACGGACCTTCTTTGTTTTCCTGTTCAAACAGATGTTACGAAGTTACATTCCAACTTTCCAGGATACAGAAAATGCATAAGCTTTTTTCCTGGAAGAGGCAGAGAATTGGATAATCAAATTACAAGTTTGAACAAATGCAAAATTCACTGCCTCTTCCAGGAAAAAGCCGATGCATTTTCTGTATCCTGGAGAGTTGGACTTTGGAAAATCACTGCGTAATATTAGTTCTTCTTATGAGAATAGGAAATGAGAGAGAAGCTTCTTTATTTAGTAAAGAGAGATTCACTTACTACGAAATATACATTCTCTATCTGCATGTCTTCCTAAAGGCTAAAGCTTCCCATTGTATCTAAATGTCTTTTCAAATTATCATCACGAAAAGACATTCTCTATCTAAATGTCTTCCTTTATAGGATCCATAAATTTCCAACGGAATTGATTGAACGACTTTTAAAAGTTGATTTTAAGTCGGAACCTTTTGGATGAATTGCCTTTTTGGAAGTTCCTTAGCATTTCTTGGATTAAGTGCTGATTATTAAAATTGTCAATACTGACCAGTATTTATAAATGGTACCGATCAATGGAATTTTGTATCGTTTTTTTTATTGATACGGTACTTTTTGCTTGATACTTACTAGTACGGTACGAAATTCAAAACCTTAATTGAAGCAAGAAAATTATTTAAACCCTTATTTTAAAAAACTTGGGATAATAGTAATAAAAGATGTGTTGAGTTCTTTGAGTATATATTTCTTAAATAAAAAAAGAGAAAATTGTTCGGATGTTTTCCTTTGATTAGGTGAGAGCATAAGCCATAGAGTCATGGACATTTGGGGGCATTAGTGTTGAAGATGGCTTTCCAAAATCTTTTTTAGATAAGGTTTTAAGATTTTGGAAAAGGTTTTAGATATTTGAAATGGGTAAAGTTTTTTTTTTTTTTTGAAAAGAGAAATTTGAATTAGTAATAATGAATGTAGTTACAAAGTATCAGATGTCTAAGGGTATACCTTTAGAATTCAACACAACAAAGTACGACTACCAAATAAGAGATAAAAGAACTGATACCTATGATAGTCGATCTGATTAATAAGAATTAATGGTCAAATGGTGCATAGTTCTGCAAGAATAAGAGTTCCCCAATACCTCTAGTAATTTCCGCGACAATTGTTTCCACTTCTTTGTTTGTGGCTGAAAATTTTTTCTAAGAAGCTCTTGTTAAGCAACCCCTAGGTTTTGAAGATGAAAATCATTCGGAATACGTGATGAAGATAACCAAAGCTATGTATGGTTTAAAGTAGGCTCCTCGAATATGGTATGAAAAGTTAAGTAACTTTCTTCTTGAGAATGAAAGAGGAAAGGTCAATCAGACCTTATTTATTGAAAGAACGAAGAATAATTTACTCGTAGTGCAAATATATGTCGATGACATAATATTTAGTACTACTAATTCATCCTTCTATAAAGAATTTTCAGCATTAATGCAGGGGGAATTTGAAATGAGCATGATGGGAGAATTATCATTTTATCTCAGATTACAAATCAGACAAACAGAAAAAGGAATCTTCATTAGCAAAGACACATCTACAAAGGAACTCATCAAGAAATATCACTTTGAGAATGTCAAACCAATGGGTACTCCCATGTACACTGGAACTAAACTTAATAAAGAAGAAGAAGGCAAAGCTATGGATTAGACAAAGTATAGAGGAATGATTGAATCACTATTATATCTGACAAGCTCAAGACCAGACATTATGCTTAGTGCGTCTTTGCACACGCTTTCAATCAAATCCAAAAGTCACCTTCAAGCAATGAAAAGAAACTTTTGATATCTCCACGAAATTATGGATTTTGGACTATGGTATCCAAAAACTGGTTCATTTAACATAGTGGGATATTGTGAAGCAGATTATGGAGGTGATAAAATTAATCGAAAAATCACAAACGGTCACAGCCAATTTCTTAGAAGATGTCTAGTATCTTGGTCCTGCAAGAAGCAAAATTGCACAATACGTATGATGAATGAAGCTAAATACATATCTATTGTCAGCTATTGTGCTCAAATCTTATGGATGAAGCATCAAGTACATGATTCTTCCCTAAACTTTTCTCATATTCCTATATTATCTGATAACACTAGTGCTATTAATCTTTCTAAAAATCATGTGCATCATTCAAGGACTAAGCTTATAGAAGTCAAACATCATTTCCTTAGAGATCACGTTTTAGAAGGAATCATTGATCTTCCGCATGTTAATACTAAAAATCAATTAGTTGACATTTTCACCAAGCCACTTTCAAAATATAGATTTTGCATGTTAAGAAAAGAGTTTGATATGTGCAAACTCTCTGATATTATCTCTGCATGAATTCTTTCTACTACTTGTCATTGCATTTCTTAGGCTCCTTCTACTGTGTTTTCTAATAAACTCTCTCAGTCTAATAGACTCCTCCTAATTTTAGAAGGCTCCTTTTGCTTTGCAGGCTCCTATGTTGTTTTAAACTTCAAAAGTTCTCTGTCATTTTATTCGAATTAAAAGTATCTCTAGCACGTGTTTGCTTTATCATTTATTGCTTGTCATCATAAAAAAGGGGAAGATTATTAGCTTAAGGTTCATATTTAACGATTTTGATGATAACCTTACAATATTTCAAAATTGAAATTGGATTTATTTCCTTATATATAAACAACGATATAATTCTTAAAAGAAAATAAAATTATGGAATAATTGCTTTCCTTCTTGTAGGAACCTTCTTTATGAACTTACCTTATTAAAAAAATGGTTTATCCGAAAGGATCTTACTTATTATGAAGGTCATATATTAGCCGCGTGATTACTAGAAGATTTTTGACCAAGATGACATTGAAGTTATTCAGAATTAAATCCTTCCAATTAACTAAGAATGCAAGTGAAGCAACGACTAGTTGAAAAGAAAAGCCTACTTAAGGAAGAGAAATTGCTTTTGCGAATGGAGACCAGACTTTCAAAATACAAATATAGCATAAATTCTTTTAAAAGTGATATCAATGTAAAATCTCGTGTGCTTTAGAAAATGAAAATATTTTTGAGAGAGATTAGTGTAGCTCATATCGAGCAAATTTCACTTTCTGTTTAGAGCTTGTAGAGGTTAGCTAAATATTACTAATTTGGAAGATTGAAGAATCTTGAAAAATATTAACTTGTGAGCTTGGAGAGGCTCGTCAAATTACTACTTATTTTTATAATAAAATACTCAAGTTGGATACTTGGGGACTGGATGTAGGTTTGAGTTGTAAGCTGAACCAATATAAATTGACTGCGTTCTTCTCTCTCTTCTCTTAACTTTTATATTTTCGCATTATATTGTGTGTGTGTTCATTTCAGCAAGAGACTCCTTCACTATTATAGTAAGCTCCTTCATTGTTATAGTAGGCTCTTTCTGTTTTCAACTGACTAAAGGATTCTTTTATTTTAACAGGCACCTTATATTTTAAAAATTTTTTAACGAGATTTTTCATTTAGCAAGCTCCTGCTGTTTAAAAGGGTTTATCATTTAACAGGCTCCTTTCGTTTAAACAAGATCATATCGCATAACAGGCTCTTACTGTATTAATTACAGACAGGCTCCTGTCATTTCCTTTTGAACTGAAATAACTTGCAAAAAAATTTTATATACACAATTCACCCCCTCTTGCATGTGTTTACTTTATCAGTTGATTTATAATTGATATTTGAAATTTTCTTTTTAAATATCAATTCACTCTGACCTGAGAATTGTATAAATCACTACTAATCAATAACAGTAAAACATTCTTTCTAATTATTTTAGAGTGATGAATCCTTTTTTGACTTACTCAATTATGTCCATATGGTTCGTATTGCATTCAAGTACTACCGATTTAATTATTGTAGGATAATTCATAAATAGCATCAAAATACAACAATTTTTACATGAGAAACCTTGATAATTTCAAATCTAAGGTTTAATTATACTACCATTGTTGTGGGAAAATCCATAAACACATATTTCATTTGGGATCCTAATAGCCGGATCAGTTCAATAATTTATTCTCTAATAAACACACATACATTAGTTTACATATTTTTATACTTTAATTTACGAAATTAATTACTTTCTTCAAAAGAAAGAAACATAATGTGTGTCAGGTTTATTGTTTTATTAATATCTCGTCTTGATAAAACTACAACTAAAAACTTTTAGGAATAATATGTAAATATAAATTGAATCACATAATTATAATCTCTTCATAATATTAAATACAGACTAATTATTCCAGATATTTTACCTTTAATGTTAAAACATCAAATGTCATTAACATAATACATAAAGATAAAGAACCCTTTTATTAATTAAATAATAATGTCATACATTAAAGTGCAACCATGGATTGGTTACACGGACATAAATTAACAATCTTAAATTACAAACATTCTTAAACAGAAAATGGAACAAAAAAAACTATAAAAAGTGCATTACTAGTGGCACATCGCACACATTATGCATCGATATTATTGGTAAGTGTGACAAGCTCTTAGCACACGTTATTGAGAACTGACGAAACACGAGTATATGCTGCTTTAATGTACTTGAACAACATTGTGTATGAAGCCAGACAGATGGAGATAATCGTTGCTATCCAGAGCACCATCACAAGGTCCTGAGGTGAATTGGCAATTATTCCGCAAATAAAAGCTCCAACGGACGACAACATTAGAATGTGCAGCCCGAGTTTGAAGGGAAGGTCTTGCATCAGAATATTGATTACGGCCAGTGATGTGAAAAAGGAAACTGAATTGAATAGAAAGAACAGATGATTGATCATTACGTCATTTTTCTCTTCAGTTTTGGATTGGTAAGTCTGAATAAAACCTTCTGGGGGTCTTAAAACCAATTGAAAAGTTATCATAGCCAGCAAAGTCGCCGTCACTAGTACCGCATCAGTACTGCTCTTCAGAGACCTTAACCTGATAGCCTGTAAAGGTAATGGTTGGTGCTTTTGTTCTGCTTTGTCTCTTCCTCTTAAGCCTCCTGCTCGATTCAGACTTCTGTTTGTGTATCCATCTTCAGGAAGGAGATCTGAAATATCCAGAGCAGTGAAACCACCATGATTCTTGGCATTGACCTCCACGAGGCCATCATAATTAGGACTCTCTTCCTCCAGCAGCTTTGGAGTCTGTATAACTTGGTATCAGAAAATTAGAGGGCACTTGACATCGTGCATGCTAATCCAGTAAAACCAAACTAAAATTGTGATAACTTTATCTGCACTTGATATCCTTCATTGATAATTCTTCCCGTTCAAGGAAAGAAATAAACATAATGTTAAAAATTAGTGCATCTTACTTATTTACTGCTGTCAAATTTCAGTTAGTCTTTATTGGTTTGTAGTTGTTAGCTTTCTGTTCCTATTTTTTAGGATTAGACAAAGTCAAATAATTATCCTTTAAAATCTTTGTGATTATCTGTAGGTAGACTGTTTAGTGAGTATTGGGAATTTTCTAAGGACAGTTTGTTATTCGGTTTTGCTATAAATCTTCAGTCTTTGTAATCGTAAAATTGCAGTTCAATAAAATATTGACAGCAGCTCATTTCTTCTTTTTTCGTATACACATTCTGCTAAGCACTTGTTGTGCATCTCTGTTTTCTCCTTTCTTCTATTTGTTTTACATAACTGCTGACATTTTCTGGCTCTGCTGCAGAAAACAAACATCTCTGATTTCCAGGTATCATGACCCAATTCAAATATTTTACTCAGTAAATGACTCTAGCATGTTTAAACAAAAAGAGAGCTAGTTACTGAGACTAAATTATGAGTTTTAGCAACAAAAAAAGGTATGAGAATGGTCCATTACTAAACCTAAGCCGACGGCTTTAATTTGAAAACACTGATGAACCATACCAACTGCTGTCAAATTTTAACAAACTCATGATCAATTACCAATCTATTTATCCGAAATAACAAAGTGCAGAATCCAGATAATTACTTGAAGTTGTTTCCAGGTATCACGATCAAATTCAAATATTTTACTCAGTAAATGGCTCTAGCATGTTCAAACAAAAATGAGAGCTCATGAGCTTTAGCAACAAAAAAAGGTATGAGAATGATCCATTACTAAACCTAAGCCGATGGCTTTAATTTGAAAACACTGATGAAACATACCAACTGCTGTCAAATTTTAACAATCTCATGATCAATTACCAATTTATTTATCCGAAATAACAAAGTGCAGAATCCAGATAATTACTTGAAGTTGTTTCCTGGAGCTAGCAAGGTGAAGAGTTGTATTGCCACCGACTTCTTGACTGTTAATTATGGCTCTGATAGCTTCAAGATTGCCATGCATAGCTGCCAAGTGAAGAGCAGTATCACCTCTTAGTGTTTTCTCTATAGCAGACACAGGCAATTCCTTCTGCAGTTCTCTCATGTCTCCAAATCTGCCTTCCTCGGCCACGGCGAGCAAAGAGAATGGACATGGTCGAAGTCTCTGTGTTTCCTTAGACCATAAAAGATCCAGGCTTTTTAATGGAGATTGGTAACAGTCTTCACTCCATGTATCTTGGAACTGAAACTCATCTTCTGCCAAAGTTTGGTAATCTTCAAGTTCATGGTTATCATAATTTTCGCGATTCTTTAGACCATCGTCTGCGCCTCTCCAGGTACTCATTTTGCCTCAGCAACTAGGTCTCTGTGATAATCACAACACCAAAAAGAATGAAGCTACATCAAATATATTTTGGGTTTTTCAGGCTCAAGAAACTAGTAAGAAATTTCCTGGAGATGAATTTCAAACACAGTAGTTGACTAGAACTGGAATGGGGTAATGGGTACGCAAGACTTGTTATTACATGAAACGTGACGAAAGGAGGGAAGGCGACCTCTTAGCAATTTCAGGGGGACAAGAACCTAGCAATTTCAGGGGGACAAGAACCTGATCCCCGAAATTCTTAAGAGAAGTGGACTTATAGCAATCTCTAACATTATAAAATACTTTTTTTTAATAATTTAAAATAATTGATGTTAGGCTTTGTCCTTTTTGCTTAAATTGTTTAATTTATTAATTGTGTTTGAAATTTTGTTTAATTGATGGTTTG
>JANZLX010000006.1:33187161-33203348 GCA_025531955.1 Erythroxylum orinocense | reverse complement strand
TATTTTCTTCTATTTACTGACGATGTTAGCAGGATGAGTTGGGTATATTTCTTGAAGCATAAATCAGAAACCTTAGAGTATTTCAAGAAGTTCAAGGCCCTTGTGGAAAAGTTCTGAAAATACTCCGTACTGACAGAGGAGGTGAGTTCAACTCAAAAGAGTTTAAAGCTTTTTGTGACGAACAGGGAATAAAGAGACAACTTACAACTCCTTATACTCCTGAGCAGAATGATGTGGCCGAACGGAAGAATCGGACCATCATCGAAATGGATCGATCTATGTTAAAAAAAAAGGGAATGCCTGATTGTTTTTAGGCTGAAAGAGTTGCTACTGCTGTTCATATCTTAAATATTTCACCAACTAAGGCAGTATGGGATCAGACCCCTTACGAAGCATGGAGCGGAAGCAAGCCCTCAGTAAGTCATCTACGAATGTTTGGGTGTATCTGCCACATTTTACTTACTTTAGATCGACACAAACTAGACAAGAAGTCACATAAGCATGTTTTTATTGGTTATTGCTCTAAATATAAAGCTTACCGACTTTATGAACCCTTAAGTGGGAAAATTATTATTAGTAGAAATGTTGTATTTGATGAGCAAGCTAGTTGGTATTGGAGTACCAAAGACAACAATCAAATTCCTCAAGTCGTGATTGAAGGACAAGCCTCGAGAAGATGATCCAGAAAAATCAAGATAACTTCTTCATCCGAAGAATCTTCTTCAAAACAAACAGATCAACTCCGCACTATGTAGCACGGACACGGCAAAATGGTGTCGTGTCCGTGTCGGTGCGGTGGACACGTGTCGGACATGTGTTAGGACGTGTCGGAATAAAAAAAAATCATTTTTATCAGCTCGGACACGGCTCGGACACAGCTCGAGATGGCTCGGACACAGCTCGGACACATCTTAATATGACTCGTAACATTTTAATTAATTATTTAAAATTTTATTTAATTGGCATGGTAGTTTTCCTAATTAAGAAAGATACAATTGTTACAACTTCTCACATTCTCAAAACCATTGTTTTCCAGCCGTTGCTTCTCTTTTTCTCACAAATCTTCTGTCGCACATCTGCTCCTTGCCTCCTACACGTCCGTCGTCTGCACTGGTAACGCTATTAGGTAAGCCTGAAATCGACGTTTTATGACATGGGTAGTTCTCCTTTGAATAGAGTCGTACATATAGGTTCTGCAAGTTCTTTTTAATAGAGTCGTTACAGGTATGCAATGCCTGGAGCTTTATATGAAATACACTGCCCAAAAGAATAAAGAATGCTAGGGATATTGATGGTTTGTATCATTCTTTTTGTTTCTCTGTCTCAGATTCCTGACGATAAAGCAGACAAATTGCTTAATGAAATATGAATTTTTGAAAGTCTTGAAATATGAATTCTGAATTTTTTTTCATAATTCTAAATTTTATATTATATATATATATATATATATACACGTCGTGTCCGTGTCCACCAAATTTTAGAAATTGGTGTGTCCCCGTGTCCGTGTCCGTGTCGTGCCCCGTGTCCGTGTCCTTGTCTATGCTTCTTAGCTAGTAAGAAATTTCCTGGAGATGAATTTCAAACAGAATAGTTGACTAGAACTGGAATGGGATAATGGGTACCCAAGACTTGAGGGAAACATCAATTTAGTTGATTGTTATTACATGAAACGTGACAAGAGGAGGGAAGGCGACCTCTTAGCAATTTCAGGGTGACAAGAACCTAGCAATTTCAGGGGAACAAGAAACTGACCCCTGAAATTCTTAAGTGGACTTTTAGCAATCTCTAACATTACAAAATACTTTTTTTAATAAATTAAAATAATTGAAATCTACTAGACACTTCATACTGTAGAATTCATTGACCATATTATTTCATCTCTTAGCAAAAAAGGGATAAGCGAGGAGAGAGCAGCTTCCTAGCAACTCTCCACCCTGGAAAAGCATAAGTCCTGCATTTGAATGGAGACTTCCATGTCTGACGTTCTTGTCCCTTCCAGGACTGGCCTATGACTTTGTCTGAAACTAGCCTGAGATGTCTAAAAGATGGAGCCTTAGAATGATAATCTTGCTCAAACAGTACAATATCCTATTTAACACGAATCATTTTGATCTATAAATTAAAAAAATTTAAGATCAAAACGATGTCTCAAATAAAAATTATTAAAATAAAGTTATTTTTAAGTAGTTCGAATAGGATTGGACCCGACCAACTCATTATCACGCCTATTCAATTCCACAGCACGAAGAATAACTTATGAAGAAGATACAATCCTTGGAGCAGTCTAGGAGAAGCACCTAGAACTAGAATATCCATGGCCATAACCAGAGCTAAGGAAGAAAACTGCATTGGGGCATCCAAACGGATCAACCATTGGAACCAAAACCGAGAGTAAGTTATCCCGGAATAGATCAATAGGTTCATGCTAAAGTTACAAGAGAAACACCGCAAAACGTCTTTTTAACTTTGAAGATAGATGTGCGAACGAATATTCTTCTGTATGATAATGGCTGATCAGCTGGTTTAACACGAAATGGAACAAAATTCTGTTATATACATGAAAGCTTCTGATTACAAAAACACAAGACTATCTCGACTCAGTTGGTATCATCATGAACAATGGTCATTGTCCTCATATCCTGTAAGCTCACCTCAAGAAACCTCCCAAAATTTTGGCCGACTGATAAACTCCAACTCTTCTATTCTATAAGCTTTAAGTTACACAATTTACATTCGACTCAAGAGTATGATTATCGTTTCAAATGGGACCAAACTGGGGCAATTTCCCCAACCCCTAGTAATCTGCCCACATGTTCGCACCCTGGATGAGGAGAAACAAATGTTGTCCGACAATCTTCGACTAGGCTACAAACCGGGCTCTTGACAGAGATAACTTAAATGGAAGTATCAGAAATGGAAACTACATCAGATACTGCCTAAGAGATTCACCACTCATGGATTCCATTTCCTTCAGAATATCCTGAGCAAGGGATTTGACAGATAACTCTGCATCCTCCAGTAATTCACCAAGGAATGGGATGGTCTCCGGTAGTAGTACCAAATATTCTTCTTTTAGACTATCTAGAAGGTACTTGACAATTCTTAATCCTAAAATTCGAGATCGCGTCTTCTCACTCCGTGTTTGCAACAATACCTGCAACATTCCGCAAAATGCGTGCAAAAGTGCCAGCAGAGTTGTCATTATTATTGTTATTGCATTATTTAACAATTCAATTTACTTCCTTGTTATCATCATCGTACAAAAATTCTCATTCTTACCTCGTGGTTCAGGGGCTTCCACAGGAGGTCAGTTCCCGCAGTCAGAGCCATTTGACCAATGCACACAACTAACAATTCATCAACTTCCTGGACAGATGGAATCTCTGGATGGTCTTCCAGGGCCGTCGGAGTTTCTATGTTAAGTTGTAACACGATGGGTTTCAGAAGAACCTGTAATGATAGTATAATAAGATTAAGAAATTAACCAACTACATATATTTGGCATAGGATTCATATGAGAAGAGTTCATAGAAAATACATTAACACGATAGACAATAACAATTGTGTGCAGTCCAAGCCAACTTTCTTACTTCCAGCAGATATATGCCATGTACCAAATTGTGTAAACAAATTTAGTAAGGTTAAACCACTAGCTACCCAAGACAAAGAAACTTGCACTCATCATCACAAAAGAATTGAATAATTCTCTAAATTGGTGTAAATTCTTGCATCTAGCATTCAGGGAAAATGCTAGGGAATAGACAGTAGTAAAAGGGGGAATTGGTCAATTTTGCAAGCCCATTCATTTGATATATTTCTACAACCTTAAATCTGTAACTAGAACATAACACCAATGATAACAAAATGTTCAAAAAAATCTGAAAAAATAAGGATTATTTGGAAGTAATAATTCTTTGGATGATTTTTGCCAGGCTATACAGATTGATTTTAAGATGTGGACAAACTTTTATTTGTTAAATGATTCAATGATGATAAGTAAACACAATATATCAGCTAGACTATAAATTACAATTCACAAACCTGGAAAGTTGAGGAGTCAAGGAACTTCAGGTTTCCAGTGTCGTGCAAAAAACATTTATGTAAGGCTGATATGACTAATGCCCTTAGATGCCAGCTTTTTAGAGATACAATGCTGTTTCCCTCTATATTATCACTTCCTGCTTCCTGAATCTTGGCTTTCTTCTTCTTCCGAACCAAACCAGTAACACTGGCACCTCCAGTATCAGAAAGATGCTTGATACAAGCCTCAAGTAAGTATTTGAAGTAAGGTACAAATAATGACCTGGGCAGAAGAATGATATTGTAAGAATATATTTTTCTTTGTGGTATGATATTGGAAGAATACTCAAAATGCCATTAAATGTTCTCCTAGTAACAAATATATATTTTGTTACTATTTAGAACCACATGAGAAAAGAAATATCTTGATACTATTTAGAACCACGTGAGCAAGGCAACAATTTGACTACTCCAACAGGCTGAGATAGTAGCCTAATGCCTGCACTCCTTCCACAAGACCACATTCGCCCAACAAATCCCCTTACACCCCTCTCCCCTAGGAAACACGACAAACTAAGCAGAAAAAAAATGACTATTTGGATTTGAAGAATTGGAATACAATAGAAGACTTCAGGAAATCTAAAATGGTGATTCTCTTGGTAGAAAATTACATTGAAAAAAGAGAAAGAAATAAGTAGGACAGTAGGGAGTATAGATGCTGGTTTACCGATGGTTCTCAGCAAGTTTATTCACCAGACCATAGAAAGATATCATTCTATCAACAGGCCCACCCCCGCTGTTCACTGTTTCTTTCAGGTTAGACTCTGCCCATTCTATACTTCTAATAAAGAGAGGCTTGAACATGGTTTCTGTAAGTTTCATTGTCAGAGATGTAACTGCAATAAGGATGCCTTTTTCAACAGTATCAATATTTTGAATAGAAACAGGGTTTTGATGCCGAAGATCAAGAGCACGCAAGCAGAGATCAAATATTTTTCCATGGTAACCACCAATAGCAGATCGGTCCATTTTACCAATTAAGCTTGCCAACATCTCAAAGGCAATCACCACGCATGAATCCCCAGACTCCACAGCACTGGGATATATTTTAAGCATAGGCGGCAGAGCAAGTCGAGCCTATACAGAAGAAATAAGGATATTTATTGCAGAACCAATCAGAAACTAGGAAGAAAGACAAATTAGGTTCTATAGACTCACAGGGATTTTCTCAGTAAGGAGCCTCCGTATTACATCAGCATGAAGTTTTAGCTTTAGTTTAGATGCTGATGTATACTCAGGGGTAAGCAACATAAGGCTTATGATATCTCCAAGATATGGATTCAGAAAGCCACCAAGCTGGTCTACCACTGCCTCAAGAGTCACAAGAACTGATGGCATCAGAGATTCTTTAGAAGCTAACGAAGCAGTGGAGGTGTCAGTGTTATGATCATATTTCATTTCATGAGTTGAGAATGAATAATTTTTAGACTTTTCTATCACATTCTCCATTATTCGAGGCAGCTCAGCTAATGCTCTTGGTCCAAGGACATTAACCAGGGCACCAGTTGTTCGAAGGCAAGCAGATGATACAGCTAAGTTCTTTGAACTAATTACTCTTACAATAGGGGGAAGACACATGCTGAAGACGGAATGGTTAGAAGAAAAGCTGTGACTCAAGGCTTCAATTGCAGAAACTGCTGACAACTTCAGGGAACTATCAGAGTCATATGTTGTAGATTCAACTAGCTGAACAATTCCCAAGCACATTCTATTGAAAGACTCAATTGAATTATCATCCATATGAATCCAATCAGCTCTTGCTTTAGAATTTAATTCTCTTCTTCTCCTGCTCTTTGCTTTGATCAAATCATGGTCCCTCAATGTCTCACTGACAAGCCGAAGAGCCTGATGGCACATAGAGTAGTCAAAAAATGAATTGATACAAGTTAGAGAATATATCAAACAATTAGCCAAGGAAATAGCTAGGCCTCTATTCCAATACATACTCAAAAAAGTCATCAACATAATGCACACCCATGGAATTAAGTTGACATTTTTTTTACAATTAAACATGAAAAATTAATGAATATTACCTACAAAAAAAGGATTAATTCCATCAGAAATTCCCAAGAATATCAAACAACATACCTTTTTCTGCACGTTTAAATCAACATGGCCAAGTAAATTACTAATGGCCCTGAAGTAGGCCGAGGGGATCATAACTGTTGTAAGAGTCCTCAAGACAGTATGCATACGCTCGTTCAATTTTTTCCTCAATTCAACAGCAATACTGATTTGCTTTCCTTTTGTTACCATGAGTTGCAAAAGAATAACAACATTCTCCAGTAGATCTTGCAGAGTACTCTGCCAAAATAGCAACCATAAACATAAGTGCACTTGCCTTGTTCACTGCAGTAAAAAAAACAAACAAACAATTTGCAACCAAAAAACTGGATCACAGGCATTGATCTAATAGAATATTCAAACAAAAAACCATATGATGCAATAAACTGTTGACATTATCTTTACCATGAGGAATAAATGGTTGTTAGTACTTATTAAGGGAAAAAAGATATGTACTTCAATGGCTTTTTATAATATGCCTCCAGAATGATAGCAGGGGTTTTACGTATACCATCTCTTATCTGACAGTTACAACGAGTCACGTACCAGAATCTAGCCATCACCCACTAATTCCGTTAAATCACCAATGCATAAAATTCCTAAACTAGCAGGCAGGGGGAACAAAGGGCAAGATAACAGTCATCATTTATAGTAGCACAATATATTCTTGAAAACACAAACAATTTTCAGAGATAATTTAATACAATTATCTGACAGGAAATAGAGAAAAAAGAGTTCAGAAAATTTTTGGCACCTGTATATTGTCCAGATCTTCACTTGATTCAAGACTGAACGTAAACTGTGGATCCTGTAATTTATTTAAAACAAATTCCATTGCAAATAACAACTGTAGAAACATTTCTTTGTGTGGATTTCCATTTCCCACAAGTTGAAGCAGCATAACAAGGGAAGGAAGCCATATCTTATATGAATACTGATCATATATCTGAACTGCAAAGGCATATTCCCATTCTCTTTGTAAAGAAGATGCAAGATCATCTGAATCATGCATATCAACAAGCCAAGATTGCCCTTTCCTTGAAATTGATGACTGGAAAAGAAGAACGAGCAATGAAGCCAAGCTATTTCGCTCTCCCAGAGTCCTACACATGACATATCAACTTAAGCAGAAGCTCAAAGAAGTAATGGAACTAAAACTTTATCTAGGGATACTACCTCAGCAGGTATACCATAATTGACAACCGTCTGTGATTAGCAACCTCAGGCAATACATTCACAAAAATCTGTAAGCATAAGCAGAAATACAACATTAGTTTGAAGGCAACTAGCCCAGCATAATACTCAACTAATGCGCAGAACTAAAACTGATGAGAGAACCTGTAGCAATTTGTCAGTATTTCCTGTCTTGGACAACCAACAAGGAACAACAGCAGATATAAGATCTTCAAAGACACGCTGGGAGTGGCTGTCAATCTATACATTTGCAGGATACACAGCCAAACATTAAATAATTTCCTTACAATTTCTATTTCTTTTACAGTCAAGGCTTGTTTTCAAGATGGGACAATTCAAAGGAAGAAGTGATAAAGAAGCTAACACTTTTTCTTTTTGAAAATGACATTAATATTTCTATTTACAAATTTCACTAACAAATATTTGGTAAAAAAAAACACAAAATAAAGACAGATGCGAGCAGTTTACACTGCCAGATACGAATTTACAATAGTATAACTTGTAAGAGATCACTAGATGTATCAACAAACCTGTGTCACAGTTGATTCTCCAATCATAGTGAGTATATCCCATATATGCTCCAATATTTTATCTGGAATGACTTTCATAATGGATGTCAAAAGTGTAAATACATGGTTGCGCGTGACCCCATCTTTCACAGAATGGGCACCCTTGACTAACATTTCAACATCAATTTTGTTTGCAATATCATCCTGCAAGGAGAAGAGTTAATTGAAGCAAACAAGTATACCATTTCCTGTAAATTCGAAAATTTGTGATGTAGGACAAACCTTCAGAGGATTGGCATTTACAAGTGAAGCTACAATATCTTCCAGGACTAACAAAAGGGTCTGTTGAGTGTAGAACGCAGTGCTAGAAATGGTCTGGGAAGTGTCAGATGAAGCATGGGACCAATTTCCGCCTTCGGATGATATTAACTCACCTGAGATGATTTTCCCAAGAAGCTCAAATAAAGGCCCTACAAGAAATTCCCTACAACATCAAAATGAATCGAGCACGTTAGAGAATGCAAGTATGGAACAGTAGGGCCATATAGAGGTATAATTCAATGTTAAGAATCTGAGTATTTGGTGAAAACAGACCTGTTAGTTATATCTTTCTTCAAAATCAATATGTCAAGTAAGGAATTCAAAAACATCAGCGCTTTTTCTCCTTTGACAACTGCAACACGATCAGAGTTAGATACGTGTAGTTTTGATTTCTTCTTCTTCCCATGTGCCGAACCAGTAGATTGAATTTCACATTCCAATATGAAGCGGAGTGTCCGCACAACCGTAGGATAAGTAATCTGCATCAGCAAGACTTCTGCTAGTCAAAGCACTGAAAGAATATAATACAAACTCAAGCATACTACAGAGGAACTTATTGATGCAAAGGGAATCCATTCTCCATCAAACAACTGTTGCACTTTTAACATTTTCAGAAAATTTTCCACAATCTATTACAAGCCACATACACAAGGATTGCAATGTAACAATCATCTCAAGTTTAAACCATCCTCCATATCACCTTGAACACTTCAGCCACCACCAGCCCTACCAGTGCAAGATGCAGGGACATTTCAGTTCATTCCATGATCCTCTCAGTACGTAAACCTTCAAGTAAAAATTCACAAGACCACCTTGCATTTGAAGCAAGACTATACTTGATTGTGTCTCAAAGTCCGATATGGTTATAAGGAACAGATACAGGGTGAGTTTATGTTTGTTTCAATACTAGAACATATTCTACATGAAAAGTCAATAGATGCACAAACACAGGCAAAATGGCAACAGAGGTAGAGCATGGTGATTCAAGCATTAATCAGCATGGGCATGACATTGACATTGCCAAGACACATGTAAAGTGATACCAAGCATGACAGCACCAAAACAGAATTAGCTCCCAAAATGAATCAATATTGACAAATCCATGGAGAAAAGAACCAGACAAACAAAAAGAAATAAGAAACATTTAAGAAAACAAAGAAACAAACTTTTAATCGCAGCAAGGCATCTTTGGTTGCATTCTGGACGTCAGCACTAGCGCTTTTAAACAAAAATACAAGCTCGCGAAACAGAAGATCCTGTTCAAAGAGAAATTACACAATTCAGCTCACACTTCCACTGGTGGAGAATATGTAGGCAAACACTATGTCTCTTAAAATTTTTTATGACAACCAAAGTAAAAAGGAAAATATCTACTTAGTTCCTGTTAAGGAGATTGTTTCAGCCGAAATATGTAAAGCATTTTGTAAGCATTCCACAAGCTAATGTCCTAATTAGCTACCGAGCACAAGTACTTATAAGTAACCTGTTCTTCAGATTCCAAACCACTGTATACTTGATCTGTCAGCCTCTGCAAAACAGTAAGGCAAGGATCCACGACAGCAGATTCTTCTGAAGAGTGCCCGCCCAACTAAAAGATTATACATCCCCAAGCAAATTTCAGACCATCAAAGGCCAAAGATACATAATAAACAGTCATGAAGAAAAATTGGTAAACAATGCTCACCTGTAAAGCCCTTATCAAAAATTCTCTGCAAGCATGTCTCTCAACTGATGAAGGGGTAGCACAGATCTAATACACCAGATGAGGCAAACAAAGTAAGTACAAAATGAGAGAAGTTGTGAAAATGTGAAGCTTAAGGGGCATTGAAACTTTCAAAATTTTACCTCCAGAAGAAGGCATAATATCTTGATTTCGGTATTTGACAACTTCTGAGACGATTTATGCTGATAGTGATATTCTCTGCATCTTTCCAGGAGTTGAGACAATAATGACTCAATATCTCTAACACACATGATCATACCACCCAATCCTTTGAGTAAAGATATGATCTTTTGCTGCCAAAGATACCACCTCAATTCAATTAAATGATCTCTATAAACAATGAAGAATCCTTTACACAAACACAGGAATTGGAAAAATGAGAGCAAATAGAAAAAGAGGACATACCTTGGCAAATGCAGAATGTTGAAGAGCATAGCCCAAAATAAATTCAAGAATACTCTCTTTTGTAGATGGATCAAATCTAGAATTGCAATAAAGATGATGGTTTCATAAACAATAGAAAAGGATACTGTACTATGAAGTTAGCAACTAGATAACAAATAATCAATAACACCCCGCTTGAACTTTCCCTCACTAATCCAACAACAAAACAGAAGTAGATGAATGAAAGAAAAGGATTATTCCATTGAGCAGATACCTCTTTTCAACATTTTGTGGTACTAGAAGGCTACCACACGATGAGCCAAGCAACGATGTCAAAAATGAAGGTAAAAATTTTGTATCCGACAATATAAGCCTTTTTACTTGAACAATGAGGCCCAGAAGCTCATCAAGGAAATGAATCCAACTTGCATTGTTCCCTGTCATCATTCCCATTCAGAATATAGCCACAGCAAAGCTGACAACATGAGAATAAACAAGCAAGATGTTTGGACATTAAAGTTCAAAGGTTATACCATTTTTCTTGCTAATATCATCTACATGTTGGGATAGCGCATGTAACCCTTCAATGCAGCCCATGGCAGCAACCCTTATATCCTGAAAATACAACATAGCGAATGAAAAAACCCACATATATAAAGCAGGGTTAGTTACATCAGACTTCCCATTGGTCTGAACTTTTTTTGCTTTAGTCTCTAATTTTTAAAAACTATCATACATCCCCCTAGGTGGTTTTTGTTTCAATCGTACCCCCTAACATCATTATCCATTAGATTTCTAACAGAAAATAGGCAAACAATGTCGTATGGCTTGATTAGGTGTAACGTGACACAACTGTCATGTTTGTGCCACGTATCACACAATGTCATGTGGTTTGGGAGTCATAACATCCAAATGAGTTTGACCCGCATATAGATGAAATCGTGATTTGGAGACGACAGCAACCATGATCCTGTGTTACATGGCACAACCATGATAGGTGTTGTGCCACCTACCACTTAATCAAGCCATACAATATCGTTTGTCCATTCTTTGTTAGGTTGTCTAACATAGAATGAAGTTAGGAGATACAGATGAAATAAAAACCAAACCTTGGGGGGTATATGATAGTTTTTAAAAATCAAAAACTGAAGTAAAAAAGGTGCAATGGGGCCGCCAATATAATTAACCCTATAAAGTAATGCATGTGAATGAAACAGCTGTTGGTCAGGTCAAATTTTTCATCATAACTTGAGCAGTTTAGTTATACAAAGCTAAGAAAGGTTTATGTAATAAGGTAACCAAAAAGTTTGACACAAAACCTGGCTTTGATGAGCAAGAGGAACAAGCAGTGGAGGGAAGTTGGCCAGAAGTTGAAACAGTAGCCTGTTATCAGGCTCAACACAAAGGAATGCAAAACAATGTAGACTCTCAACTTGAACAGCAAGAGGAATATCTACAAGATAAAATCCCAATTAAAAAGTATATAACTGTATCATTGAAAAGAGAGTTCAACAAACTCCTTGAAGAATATACCCAAACTAGAGCTAAATGTAATAAAAAAGATATCTTGTCAACATAACAATGGAAGAACCACCACCATGCAAGTGTGGACTAAACTAAACTAAAAAATGGCATCCCACTCGATGCCACACCTTTGAACAGAAAATCAGCACAAGTATGCCAGCAATTATATGATCTTAACTGTTGCTAGAAAATCAGCACAAGTATGCCAGCAATTATATGATATTAACTGTTGACAAGCACCTTCATCCAAGAAAAAACCATTCAGAAAATCAATGGGTGAGATTTTGCATCTGGTAACAAGGTAGCACTGGTGCTCCTTGAAAACATGCTTCAACCTAGAGGAAGCAAAAAAAAGAAACAAGTCTCTAAGTTTAACCAACTTCCCATCATCACCCTGGAGCAGAAAACAAATCAAAGTCAACAAAATAATTGGAAAAAGAAACAATTAAAACAAGCAAAACATCAAAAATTCACCAACCAAAATGATATCCGTGGGTGCCACAGAAATAAATGCCTCCAGTAACTTCCAAAAGAGGCAAATGAGAACATGTGCATTTAATGTTTTGGAGTCTGTATCCAACATCTGATCTAGGAAGTTTCCACAATCCCATTGTAGTTTTTCTTTCTTGAACTGTTAAGAAATAGGATAAGGGTAAATTATAAAGCCAAAACCAAGATAAACCAAATACAAAACAAGTTATATCAACCAACCTCATCGAAAGAAATATCATCAGCAGACTCCAAAACTTCCCACTCAGCCTTCAGAAAAGAAATGCAAGCTTCAAAAAGTGCCAAAAACCGTCCACTTTCTATCAATTAGACGACAATAATATTGTCAGCCTTTTAATACCCCATGAATAATAACATAGCAGCATGATTTATACAGAATCAGCGACTACAGAAGCAAATTTCAGTCTATATTTACAAGACAACAAAATGTGAGTACCAAATGACTGGAACTATAAAGTTATAGGATAGCTAGTATTTTAGCTGAAACTCCCTACAAAGTATTTTACAGTAAAGTATTTTTGAATCTATGGTACAAAAGTCCTCTCGTCTAAATGAAGAGACCATCAGAATCTACTTAAAAAGATGGGAACAAATAGCTGTTCATCTGTATTGACCAAATACAATGCTTCCTGAAACTAAATCATAAATTTTGTTATTCTCTAAATGTGAAATCAGTAAACTTTATACAGGTAGGCGAATTGCTAAGTTCCTTATGTCTTTAGGATCCAAATGTGGCAAATTATAAGCAATAAGGACAACAGAAACTTCACAAAACAAGTAATTGCACTGTTTTAACTCTCAACTTGGCATGCTTACACAATGTAGTGAATACAAAGTTTGCTCCACCTAGCTCAACCCTCTTTATGTTTTGAGGAATCAGTCAAGAATAGATAAACCACACTCATTGCACTTATCAGCTATCTGCTTCAAACACTAGAAATATCTGTTATACTGTCCAGAACCCAACTAGGGAAAAGCACACAAGTAATCAGCCTCAAGTCAACATGAAATGATTACTAGAACTAAAAAAACTCAACTCACATGCAAGCTTAAACACCTTCAACCATCATACCAAGTCAACTTTGAGTTCTAGAGACCTAATATCAAGAAATGATGTTGAGAGATTCGACTTGCAAAATGGAGAATGTTGCCTAAGAAAGAAGTGATGGAAGATCAGAGAAACATACCATTCCTTGAAGCCATAAAAGCCTGCATCAAGACCAAGAAGACCACTGTTTTTGAAAAGCCAAAATTGTTGCAGCTCTGGATAAGCCAAGGCATGTATTCATTAGGGTACACTAGTACTGTTTCTGCATAGCTGTTAATGATCTTCACATTAACTGAAGATACACTCTCCCGCCGTAATTTCTGCATTGTTTAAACATACAGAAACATAATGTAAGTTGGTTGATGAGGAACAAATATCAGGCAGGCAGGCCAAAATGTTTTCAGAAGAGAAACTAAATGCCCAAGCACAAAAAATTGCAAGGATTAAAAACTACTCACTATTTAGCAGAACTTTCTTCAACGAAATAAGCAGTCTAGTTGACTAGACATGCAACAGTGGTATCTAATCTGTGTATAACTTCTCTCAGCGAGCCATTTCAAGCTTAAGAACAACCATTTAGAGTTTTAAAGCTTTAAAAACAGCTGTTCTATTTACTCTTATAAATTTACACAGTTCTTCATAGTCTTAAGTTACTTAAAAATACATGAGCAAACAGTGACAACTTTGTATAATCAATTCCCCATGGATTAACTAGCTATCCTATAAGTTGAATAGAGACAAGCCCTATACTTTTTGGTGCACTAAATGATAGACTGTCCTTGTACCAGGCCAACAACAAAATTCTGGAGTTTCATATTGACTTCTATAGTCTTAAACTATTAGGTTTTCAAAGGGTTCTGATCACACAGTCTCAAGCATAAACTTCTAAAAAAAAATTTCCACATAGACGAATGAATGTCCATATGAAAAAAAAAACAAGAGAAAAACAATTCACCCTCTCTTCGGTGGACACATCAGGAAGATTACGATAAAAAGGCCACTTCAATTCCTTTGCCAGTTCCAAGGCAGATCTATTAAGCTGCTCTGTCTGCATATAGTAACACAAAGAAATTAATAAATCAACAAGAAAGTAAGAAATGTTTCCTTTGTTTAATTCACCAAAATGGCAATGCAGGGATCACCAAAGAAAAGTATATGAGCAAAGAACCTTGGGTAAGATTAGGAGTAAAGGAAAGATAATGGTAGCAACTTTCTTTGAATGCTGATTTTGATCACAGAAGCTTGCAGTGGCAATCTTTAGTACGGAAACAGCAACATCAACAGCCAGAGATGCTTTGTCTAATGAACCTGTAGGACATCATTGATTTAGAGAAACAGTAAGGATCAAAACTATAGTGCCACATTTTAAAGTTGGCAATTTCCATGTTTCCAATTTTAACATTTGCAGAGACTAATACTTGAAAATTGCAGCAGTTGAACCCGAGCATCATGGAAGTAGAAGATCAGAGCAATAATACTTACTTGACCAAAGGATGCTGAGACATTTTTTAAGTATATCTCCTAACAAATCAAGAAGATCTGGGGGTTTCATCAACTCAGACAATCCCTCAACAGATAATGCAGCTTGAACAACTGATAGATCATCATCACGAAGCTGACACAGTATGGCATCTTGAATAGTTACAAGCCTCTGACAGCAAGTGAACAAAAGGGAAATCAAACAAAATCAGTTTATAACATTCAAGAACCATAATTTGATGATTCGGGCATTTTGTTGATGATGGTGGGTACAATTTATTCATTAAAAAAAAAAGGACCCATAACTGTCTAATGACACCACTTGTTCAACTTTATAGAAATAACTAAGAAACAAGTTACACAAGATAAGATTGATACCAAATTGTACCTGTGAATCAGTGCCCTCGCTCTTTATAAGCCCAGATATACTTAGACCAGACAATGTGGCACGCCTTACCTCAGCCTACATCATATAAAAACTAGTAAGAAGTTTGAAAATATGTTAATAGTACCCAACTTCACATCAAATATGTCAATAGATAATACCTTAGGATGGTTTAAAGCAAACCAAATTTTGGAATCTGACACAGAAGCTGAGAAATTGAAGTTTTCATCCAACATTGAACTCAAGACATCAAAAACTGAATCGCCTTTTTTGGCATTCTACGGTAAAGATAAACAGTCAATACAACCATTAAGCAAGAAAAACATAGGTGGAAGGGAATTGTTGTCTGACTAACCATCAAAAAAGAATGAACTGCTAAACGAAATTCTGATGGATAATTCATGTTAATAGCCAACAAAATCTTTTTAGCCCAGCTTCCTAGCCAAAAAGAAAGAAATATCTGAGTAACAACAATAAAAATCATGATAGTGATTGAGCATGAGGTAAGTGTCAGTAGAACTAACACTCCAACAGAAAGGCAAATGTTGAATAGTTTATTAAAATTACAAGAGTAACTCACATAAATGAAAAGATGACTATGCATATGGATGATGAGTGATAAGATAAATGCAAGCTGTAAAATAAGAAAAATAAAATTTGCTTGCTTTTAGCGTACCACATTCAGATGGGACTGAACTGCTATTCTTCTGTGACTTTTTCATGCAAGACGAGAGAACGTTTGAGATCATAAGATCAACAAATTCTTTTACAGGAACTACGCTTATGATGGATACCAATGCACGTTGGCATCCCGGATCAGAATAACTGCAAAACAAAAATCAATCAACTCCCATGCAATGACCGTGAAGAGGTTCTTACAAAAAAGTGGATAGGGAATTAACTCTAACCTGCAGTCAACCAGAGACTCCAAAAGAACAGCAAGGAACCTACTGATATTGAACTCCT
>JANZLX010000006.1:33172170-33186763 GCA_025531955.1 Erythroxylum orinocense | reverse complement strand
AATAAGAAAGAACCTATAAGAAAATTAAGGGAAAATAAGTCGGAAAAGAATTCCATAAAAGCCATCTGCTTAATCAGTTGTTTATGCATCTGAAACAAATATATATCAGAGAAGCAGCCAGCACCTGAACAAGGTTAATTAAGGCCATAATTGACAAATGAAACCATTGAGTTGAATCCTTTGCATCTTTCCTAGCTACATCAGATATCAACCGAACCAGACTTTTAACAAGTTTAGGAGACAATGCAACTTTAGCTGCTAGTAAACCAACAATCATCAAAGCACCCGCCTGTGTAGAGGAAAGTATAGTTCACATTACAAGTAGAGGGAGAACAAGAGGTAAGCTAAAACTATAGTAGAGATATCATAGTTGGCCGAAGCCAGGGAACAATAATTTAAAACCCTACCTTGTGATCTGAACTGTTTTTGCTACCACTCTGAAGTCCAGAAAACACAAATGGTAGGATTCTTTTCACAAAATCATCATTTGCAGCCGTCAAGGAACTCAAAGCTTCAAAAACAACAGCTGTACAGAAGCTGATAATTGGCGTTGAAGGCTGATACTTTTTCACAGGAGAGGCCTGCAGAAAAGTAACACACAAATATAATGACAGAAGTAGTGAAACAACACGAAAAGAAGCAAAATGCAAACACTCACATAGTTGCACAAGGCCTCCAATACACCCATATCACGAATACACTGCTGCACAAAAACACGCCTAGGTGGTGGTGCACCTGAGACTTTCGCACCATCCAGAAACTTCCATTTACCATTTCTACACCACAATAAATGAGATATCAATTATTTGCATAATAACCAGAAAAAGAAAAGAAAAGCAATGACTTAAAATTGGAACTAAGAACTCCAACCTTGTATCAACTAACTGAACCACTCGAACAAACATGTGAGTGTCATGGTAAGAAAGTGCACATAGAATCAAATCCTCACCATTGTACACGTGAACCCTGAAAAATACCCACAATTGCTAAAGAGCAATCATAATATTCTCAACAAAAAAAAAAAACTCGATTCAAAGGGTAAAAACTTACTTATATCTGCGAATCAAGTACTCGAGTGTCTTATGCGCTGAAGACAACTGAAAATGCCCAGAGAGCAACTTCAAGTATGAACTAATACTTGCATTAATTCTATTATTTTCCTCTTCCCGCATTAATTCTCTATCCAATTCTTTACTCTTATGACTAAACAAATCATTCTTGTAGTTTCTAAATCGTTCATCGACACCAACAAGAACCTCCAGACCTGCAAAGCAATCAACAAACAATTAAATAACCCTGAAGAAACAAACCCAAAAAGCATATGTTAAAATAACCAATTACTGGGTTTTGACCAGAAAGAGCAATATCCAGGATAGTGTCAATGTCGATATCGGCGGCTTCTTTCGGGTCGAAGAGAATGGAGGGTTTAGTAAAGGGCCGCTTTCGGGGCTCCGAATCCGTTTGTACAACGGAGCGAATCGCTTGTAATTGTGAAGCTAAACTCGTCGCCATGGTTTTTGGATTCTTTTGGCAAACGAAAAGTGAAGAAATTCAAGAACAGAGGGAAAGAACTATAACCCCTAAACCTCACGCCTCGGCTTAAACCCTAAAACCGTTACAGGAAGGTCAGTTTCTTATTTAACGCCGTCACTCCTCGACCGTTAGGGTTTATATTATAAGGACTTGGTACATGTCGGAGATGGACTTGGTACATGTTGGAGATCTTGTGATGTGGTAGGGGCATTTTTGTCTTTCGGTTGAGTATGATTTATGTTGACCGAAGGAGTGGACTAACCCGGTCCAATTCAAACTTCAGAGGCCCAAAATAAAAAAATACTTTTAAATTATAAAAATTGTTAAATTTAAGTATTTGTTTTAAATTAGTCGACCGATTAATATTAATTAAATTAATTAAAAAAATTATTTTATTAACATTATTTTTATTATTATATATAAAAATAAATAATGTTATTTATTTTAAGAAATGATATATTTAAATCCCAAATCCGCATTTCGGGCCTATTCGGGGTCGCCTGTGGGCTATAAGAGGCCTGGACCGAGGCCGGTTCATTGGTTTTGCCCGGTCCGACCGAAAACCAAACCACTCTTGATTCTTCGCTGGACCACTAGAGAGAGAGAGAGAGGAAAAGCAGGGCGAGTATTGAATCTACAGTAGTCAAGAGCAGTCAAATGAATAAAGTTGTCACCTTTCTCGCATCTCATTTCAAATTTTGAGGAATTTGACCTCTGTCTCTCTATATTCTCTTTCTTTAGATCCCTATTTTGGGTTTCCGATCCGTAGAGAGATTCACTTCTCGATGCTCAGTTATGGCGTTTTGACTCGTCGATATCACACATTTTGCAATGCCGGTCTGAAGACGTGAGACGTTGTCATTTCGAGATATGGAGTTCACCGAGGCCTATAAGCAAACCGGTCCCTGCTGTTTCTCTCCAAATTCGCGGTATATCGCCGTCGCCGTCGATTACCGTCTTGTGATTCGCGACACTTTGTCGTTCAAGGTACTTCTTTTCCTAAGGTTTGAATTTGATTTCAAAGTTTGTTTCTTACTGCTTAACGCCGTGTTTCGGTGCCTAGAAAATGGGGGAATGTTGAAGAAGAAACAAGCGTTACTATGCTTTATGTTTTTGGTTAGCTAGAAGTGAGCTTACATTAGGCCCAGAGTTGGGAATATGTTGAACTTCTAGTAGAATTATAGGTTTTTTGGTTACTTTATGGTGGTGGGGAGTTGTATTATCGATTCCTATAGATTAAGATCCAGCATCTCGTGAATAGCTCATGGCATTATGTTTCATAGTATTGGAGCTTCAATGTAATGTTTACTAAACTACTATTGTTTAGCTGAGTTTTGAAAGATTGTGTTTATGCGAAATCTCTTGTAATCTGCAAATGCAGGTTGCGCAGTTGTTTTCTTGCTTGGATAAGATAAGTTATATTGAATGGGCGCTTGATTCTGAGTACATTCTTTGTGGTCTGTATAAAAGGCCGATGATACAGGCATGGTCACTGAACCAACCTGAATGGACATGCAAAATAGATGAAGGTCCAGCTGGTATCTCATATGCTCGCTGGAGTCCGGACAGCCGTCATATACTTACAACATCAGATTTCCAATTACGATTGACAGTTTGGTCGCTTGTCAACACGGCATGTGTTCACGTGCAATGGCCCAAACATGCTTCTAAAGGGGTTGCTTTCACTAAAGATGGAAAGTTTGCTGCAATTTGTACAAGGCGTGACTGCAAGGACTACATAAATCTATTGTCATGCCACACTTGGGAGATAATGGGAGCATTTGCTGTTGACTCATTAGACTTGGCTGATATTGAATGGTCTCCTGATGATAGTGCCATAGTGGCATGGGATTCTTCTCTAGAATATAAGGTGGTGAACTTCATTTGCTATAGTGCCTCGACCTTGCATTGTTTCTGATATTCCAATTCAAGAGAGAATTAAAATTTATTGGTACACTTAGCCGTATTGTTAGGCATTCATTGCAAGCATTTTTTGGGATTGATCACCTACATAGCCTAAACCACAAATAATCTATTTATATGAACTCTATATTGAGCCTGCCGTCAAACACATCAATTACGTGATTTTGTGTTGCACGATTTATCAGTTCATGTAGACATCTCAGTATCACATAAATGTTGCTGCTTAAGTCAACACTCATTCTCAACTGAGAGGTGAAATGGCTACTTATTTTTCTAATTTGATACAGGTTCTAATTTACTCTCCAGATGGGAGGTGCCTATTCAAGTATCAAGCATATGAGAGTGGACTTGGTGTAAAAAGTGTTTCATGGTCGCCTTGTGGCCAATATCTAGCAGTTGGTAGTTATGATCAAATGTTGCGGGTTCTGCACCACTTGACTTGGAAGACATTTGCTGAATTTATGCACCTTTCTGCTGTTCGAGGTTCTTGTTATGCTGCTGTCTTTAAGGTATTGATCTTTTCCTGTTGCCTTTTCATTACTGTAGTGGCCTTTTATGATTTATTTCTGTTCTCTAAACTTTTCAGGAGGTGGATGAACCGTTAAACATTGATGTGTCTGAGTTGTGTTTGAATGACGAATTTCTCCAAGGGAACTCTGGTAAGCATGATTAATAAATTATTGATCTTGACATAGCATAATTCCATAACTCGAGAACATCACTTTTCTGTTGATCACTTTTTAATGACTGTAAACCTCTGCATTCATTTCTACCGCTTCAATTAGATGCTTCAGATGGACACTTCAGAGTTAGATACGAGGTTATGGATCTGCCTATAGCATTGCCTTCACAAAAGCCCCCTGCTGATAAACCTAACCCTAAACAAGGGATTGGTAAGCTCATTTTTCTTGTGTCGTAAAGCTGTCATTATGGATTGACAATATATTCTCCAGTTCTGTCACCTTGATTAAGCCTCGATAGATCTCAAGTTGCTTTCCTCATCCTTATTCTTTTTTTTATTATCGTTTTCACTGATCTGTTTATCTTAATTCCAGGCCTTATGTCATGGAGTACTGACAGCCAGTACATATGTACCCGAAATGATAGCATGCCTACTGCACTGTGGATATGGGACATAAATCATCTTGAGCTTGCTGCCATCCTGGTCCAGAAGGATCCAATAAGAGCAGCAGCTTGGGATCCAACATGTTCGCGTCTTGTTATTTGCACCGGCAGCACTCACTTGTATATGTGGACCCCTTCGGGTGCCTACTGCATAAGTAACCCATTAGCACAGTTTACCATAACTGATTTGAAATGGAACTCAGACGGAAGCTGTCTTCTTCTCAAAGATAAGGACTCGTTCTGTTGTGCTGGTGTGCCACCATTGCCCGAATCTAGTGAGTATAGCTCCGACGATTGAGGCTCATTACCTGTTGTAGTTTAGATAGCTTCCAACTTGTATTTTAAAGTGTATGTACAAATTGTTATCCATGATCTCTCAAGAAAGTACTCTTCTTTATGTGATTTCTTGATCTGGAGAGATCTCCATCCATTGCAGTTGATACTTTCAGGAAGAATTTTTCTATGTTGTGATATTAACTCAATTATTGGATTCTTTCACTATCAACCATCCCATTGTTCTGAGGAATCGATGTGGTGTGCTAGGAGATTTGACTGCTACTGCACTAAATTCTGATCAACAAAATGGTGATTAGCCTACTTCAAAGAATCCTCAAGTTTTCAATGAAATCATATGATTCTGAATACAAACTTAACGTGGACACATCGTTATAAAGCTGTAATTCGGCTTCTAGATGCTTCTAGATGTCATTATTTGCATCTTGACTCAATTCGCATAGAATTGAAAGGTTGCAATGTGTCTTTCTATTGCAGATGTCAACTCTTTCTCGATTCTTTATAGCAACAAGAAAGGCTCTGTATTCGGCTGATCTACATGGGACGGTCAATGAGCAAAGGACACAAGCAACCTCAAATACCATTACAAATTACGTGTTTCATATAAATTATTTAACGAGATAAATGATAAAGATGTCAACTCTTTCTCGATTGTTTATTGCAACAAGAAAGCCTCTGTATTCGGCTGATCTACATGGGACGGACCGGACGGTCAATGAGAAAAGGGCTAATCTTTGTCAGAACAAAGAAAAACCAATGTATCATATGATACCTTTTGTATTCCATGGACCTGAGTTCTGAATTCTTATATACCTTAGCGGCCGTATGGCATGTTTCAAGAACAAATTTACACCAAACGACACCTTATGATCGAACAGAATTCCGTTTTAACTAATGTTCTTCACACATTGACTCCACAACCGGTTCCAGATTAAAAGCTTGCATCTTTCGGCTAATTTTGTCAGAAGAACAAGAACAAAAACCAAAAACCAAAAACTATAATGTCCAAAGTGTAAAGATCACTTCGAATCTAGTTGTTATATTGCTTCCGGGTAAACTTGTATTAAGAATCAAAATTACTGGTCGGAAACAACAATAGGACATGACAACATTCCAAACACTTACTTTCCAATGTATCCATAGTTTGGCTTTTTCCTTTCTGGTTTGCCGTCATTTTTTCCACAGCCGAAGGGCTAATATTGATCTTATTGAATCAGGACATTGACAAGCATGATTTGAAGCTGACTAATTCATGAATTTGCTTATAGTATTATTAACCAGATTTATTGTATTTTTTCTGTAATTACATCCGTATCATCAGCTAATTATCATAATCCTTCATAATTGTGGAGGGTTGATGTTAATGTTGTCATCTAGTAACGTCCATGGAATCCACTTGCCGCGTGAGCATACCTTGCTACTGTCACATTGCAATGGTTTAGAGACCGAAAAAAAGAAAAAGCCATTCGTAACGACTCCGTTGTTAAGAACTAACGAAAACTGTGGCATCTTTCTGCTACAAAACATGTTCCATACTCGAACCTCAAAATAATGTAACTTCTGAAACACCAATAGAGCCTCTATAGCTTGGCAGAATTGTCAGAGTAAATAAGTGAAATTACATTCCAACAAGCTGTTAGTTTACTGTTACCAATAATCATACTGTAGATAATTGAATATAGACTGTTCCTTAGCTTTCTTCATATGGTTGACCACAAAATTTCACATAAAAAATTTGAAAAGCTGAAAGGGACAAAGAACAAGCACAAGGTGGAAAGTAAAGAACACTGAACTTAAAAACAAGGTTAATAAAAAGGTGGTGAAAAACGGAGAAGGAGGTATTTGTATTGAAGGCCTAAGAAATATCACAGTCCTCACATTTCATCTCCTTCATTTACACATCCCTCTGTATAAAAAGAGAAGTAAACGGAGTTGGGTAGATGAGATTTGTAGTTAAACTTAAGGCTTACTCTCTCTTGTCTTCACCCTTTAACCGCCACTGGGTACCTGCAAAAAGGCTTCTTCTTTTGTTTCTTATTCGCATTTAGAGTTTCGAAGGAACTTTTTTCAGGCTTTTCAACAACAACCCAATTCAGTTTTTATGCAGGTATAGCCCATTACATGTTCATGTTCAGATTTAGCTCTAATCTTGGGGAAAGTTTGGCTTTATTTCATAGTTCTCTCTCTCCCTCTCTCGCCTTTTCTCTCTCGAAGCTTTAATACCGAAGCTTGATAGAGTTAATTGGGGATCGTTTTATTGGATAATGACATAATGCTAATCTTCAACGCCAGAAATGTATGTGGAGTCTTTAATGTTTCAAAGGTAAGAGCTTGCTTGATTGAATAGAAAGAAGTGTTAGCTTTTTTTCGTCAAGTTTAAAGATTGTTTATTAGTGTCGAGATAGTGTCTTTTGATTCATTTGGTGTTCAAGAAAAGCTTGAAGAGTAGCCTGTTTTTGGTTTGAAGTATCTGCAAATATTGAGCATTGTTGTGATTGACTAGTCAAACGTATCTTAAGATTGAAGGGTTATTTACTGGAAGTTCTCGTGCTGTCCAGATTGGAGCTTGTTTTATTGAATTATGACTCGAAAAGTAAGGAGAAAGCTGTCACACTCTAGGGAAACAGATGCGCCAATTGTGGACAGAAGTTCAGTGATTGTAGATGGTGCTCGTCTACAGTTGGACTCTGTTCATGATATTAATTGGAAAACTTTGCCTGATGACACAGTTATACAGATCTTTTCATATCTCAATTATAGAGACCGAGCTAGCTTGTCATCGACTTGTCAAACATTTAGGTTATTAGGTTCCTCCCCTTGTTTGTGGGATACACTGGACCTCAGATTCCACCAGTTGGATGCTGCAGCCGTAGAATTGCTTTCTTCTCGATCCAAAAACACCTGGAAGCTTCAGTTTCGAGGGCCAGAGACAGCAGATGCAATAATTAGACTTGAAGCCAGGGGAGTCCGTGAAATCAGTTGTGATTTTTGTCAGGACATCACAGATTCTACCCTTGCAGTCATAGCAGCTCGACATGATATGCTTGAGAGTCTTCAATTTGGACCAGATGCGTGTGAAAGGATTAGCAGTGATGCCATTAAAGCTATAGCACTCTGCTGCCCCCGGTTGAAGAAGCTTCAGATGTCTGGTGTTTGTGAAATTAATGCAGATGCCATTAATGCGTTGGCTAGGAATTGTCAGCAGCTAATGGAGATTGCATTCTTGGAATCAGATGCAGTTGACGAATTGGCATTAGGGAATCTAGCTTCTGTACGATATCTATCGATTGCAGGGACAAGAAATCTGAAATGGGGTTTAGCATCACAAGTTTGGAGTAAATTGCCCAATTTGGAGGGATTAGATGTGTCCAGAACTGATATAAGTTTGAGTTCGGTTATGAGATTTTTGGCATTGTCACAAAACTTAAAATTCTTTTTTGCCTTGAACTGCCCAGAATTTGAAGCTGAAGCGAATATTGGAATTACATATCATCATAATGGTAAGGTATTGATCACAGTCTTTAGTGACATTCTCAAGGCATTATCCTCATCATTCACCAAGACTGTTGAAAGTGAGTGCAATGTGTTTGCTTCTTGGAGGAAATTAAAGGACGTTAATAGAATCTTGGGTCAATCTATCACTTGGATAGAATGGATTCTCTCGCATTTGCTTTTGCGCATTGCAGAGAACAATTCAAAAGAGTTTGATGCTTTCTGGATCAAGCAAGGGGCATCAATTTTGGTTCACTTGTTGCAGAGTCCAAAACAGGATGTTCAAGAAAGAGCAGCCACAGCAATTGCAACTTTTGTTGTCATTGACGACGAAAATGCCACTGTTGATTCTCAAAAGGCTGAGATGATTATGTGCAATGGAGGAATACAGCTTCTTTTAGATCTTGCAAGATCATGTCATGAGGGACTTCAGTGTGAAGCAGCTAAGGTAATTATAATTCACATAATACATGCCTCCGATTCTAGAATTTAGAAGATTGTTAATTATATAATTTTGACAATTCTATGAAGCTTGAGTAGATAAACTGGAATTACTACGGAAATTTGTGGCAAGTAAAGTTCAGTTTAAAGTTTCTTAACTATCAATATGAATTCTTGTGACATTCATCCCATTGATCTGATTAGCTAGAGAGGTGAAAGTTTGTCATAGTTATGCTATACCATTATGATGTGCAGGCCATAGCCAATTTGTCCGTTGATTCAAAAGTTGCTAAATTTGTTGCTGAAAATGGAGGAATTAGCATTCTTGCTAATTTAGCAAAGTCAATGAACAAATTGGTTGCCGAAGAGGCTGCTGGAGGTCTATGGAATCTTTCTGTTGGAGAAGAGCATAAGGTTGAAAAAATTGGAAGTTTTTGTGACTTCTTTGGAAAAGATTGCAGATGAATTAATTATTGTTCTGTCCAGGGCTCCATCGCTGAAGCTGGTGGCATAAAAGCTTTGGTCGACCTCATTTTCAAGTGGCCCTCCTCTAGTTGCGGGGTTCTTGTATATATCTCATTTATATGCTATGTTTGAATTGTTTTCAATTGCGTAGTTTCATACAGTTTTATGAAATTTTTGTAGCATTAAACAGTATAAGTTGTGATTGGACGTATATATGCTTTTTTTCAGGAACGTGCAGCAGGGGCACTGGCAAATTTGGCTGCTGATGACAAATGTAGCATTGAGGTGGCAGCAGTGATGGGCATTCAGGCTTTGGTTATGCTTACCACAAGCTGCAAGTTTGAAGGAGTGCTCGAACAGGTGATCCTACTTCCAGATTTCGATGCATTCCACTGACACGATTTTTCATAATGGGTCGTTAACAATTAGACTAAATGTTACTTCTCTTCCAACCAGGCTGCCCGTGCACTATCTAATTTGGCTGCTCATGGGGATACCCATAATGCTTCTGTTGGACAGGAGCCTGGTGCACTTGAAGCGTTGGTCCAACTCACTTATTCTCATCATGAAGGTGTAAGGTAATGTAACTTTTGTGAAGGGTTTTATTTTTGTATCTATAAATTTCTTGCATAGACAAGTGACTTCTGCTGCCAAAGTTGAATTGTCTTGATTGTAAGTATCTCAAGTTCAGTGTCATCTTGAAGTTCAAACTTTATGCTGGGCTTGAAGTAAATTTTGTAATCAAATCCTATTTTGTGATTTAGCTTAACTTTGTAAGCTCCTTCTCTTCAACAAAAGGATGGATTTAATGTTGTACCTCGTAAGCAGGCAAGAAGCTGCTGGTGCTTTGTGGAATTTATCATTTGAGGATAAAAATAGAGAAGCAATCACAGCAGCTGGTGGCGTTGTGGCCTTGGTATAACATTGCTCAGATTTTCTCTAGATTAAGTGTTTGGTTCTAGTTTGTCTTAAATTTAGTCTCACTTGCCTTTGTGATATATCAGATCTAGTTTACAAGATGAAAATTTGTGGAGTTCTAGCTCCTATTGATTGCATTATACAACTCCATGAAATGGGGGTTACATCTGTCTTGTTTTTGTTTTTCAAAGAACTCATTTGCTGTTTTCCTGTTTCATCTTGGGTTGTATAATAGTTGCCACAAGAACTCAGCAATTAAGGTTGAAAATGGTGTATAGCCCGGTCTTAGTGAAATCTCAATGTGTTATTGTGGTTACCCGGGATTGGACCAAAAATATGATCCAGCATTCTTTCACATGAAAATAAAAGAGTAGGGGTTGTAGTTGAAATGTGTGACTATTTGTTATAGCATTGCATTGATGACCTTGTATCAGGTTCCATGTTATCGGTTTATCCTTTGATTATGGCTGTTCGATTTATTATTTGATTATGGTTGTCAGGTTTCTCTGGCAAAATCTTGTTCAAATTCCTCCCAGGTTCTTCAAGAAAGGGCTGCAGGTTCTCTCTGGGGATTGTCAGTATCAGAATCAAATAGGTACTTACAAATTATGTTTCAGATATGTTGAAATGGTGTTCTGCGTTTGTAATTTACATGCTAGATTTGGGCAATTTACTTCTGGCTTTGATACTGTCTTTCTTCGACATTGTTGTGCTTACTCCATTGATTCTCAAATTTTTATAGTAGGCTCAATCCTGCTCTGGAGGTTCGGTTTTGAAATATCAAGCCCTTTCCTACAAGTTTGAATTCACTATGCTTCTGCTATTATGAATATATATTAAAGCTCCGTTCATATCAACGTTTCAAATAACAGAATCACCGTTTCTAACAGTACCTTTTTTCTTTATAAACATCACTAGAACTAATTTACAGTTTAATATGTGCAAATTTCTTGTTAGACCAAAGTTTCCTGTTTCCATCCATTACACTGATTTTTATATTTATGTCCTGTTCATGTAGTGTTGCAATTGGTGAAGAAGGCGGCATAGCTCCCCTCATTGCATTAGCATGCTCTGATGTTATAGTAAGTATCAGTTTCTGGGTAGCATGGATAAATTGCACCAATTACATCAATTTAAGAGATTTTTTCCTTTGTATTGACAAAGGATAGGCATCAATCAAACTTAGGATTTTGACCATGTGCATTGTCATCAAGTGTCCCAATTACCAGGCAAACTCCAAACTTTTCTTTATTTACCAAAAACTTGTAGTCCCATGACCCCCTTGATCTGTGTTTATCCTGGCAGTAATGTGACTGTTTTTTATATTTATTGTCTTTTTAAACATGACTTTTTCCCCAAATCACTTGTTGTATAGCAGATTATTTTTGTAAAATGAAACTTCTGGTCCTGTGCGGAACTAGAATATAACAGAGCAAGAAAGTTATTTGTAAGAAGATCATGAAAATGAGAACTGAAATATATGGACATATCATGCCACTGCAATAAACATAATCTTCAACATCCTCAAATTTCAGGATGTCCATGAAACGGCTGCAGGGGCTCTTTGGAATCTGGCTTTTAATCCTGGTAATGCACTTCGCATACTGGAGGATGGGGGAGTTCCGGCCCTTGTTCATCTGTGCTCTTCATCACAGTCAAGAATGGCACGTTTTATGGCCGCATTGGCATTGGCATACGTGTTTGATGGAAGGTATAGGTACAAAATATTTACCTATAATCACAATGAATAAAAAGTTCTCATATTAGCAGTTAGTCAATAGTACATCAAGAGTGGACTAGAATGGAACCCTTGCAATATCCAGTGCAAAAAAACTTTGACTGCATTAAGATGCCAGAATTGTCATCTTGTTTTTTTCTTTTCGAGGTTTGTGATATTTGATTCCTTTTGTTCAGAATGGAAGAAACAGCATCAGCTTGGCATTCATCGGGGGATGCATTAAAGATTGAAAATTTAGATGGGGTTAAGAAGATAGGCCTAAAGCGCATTGAAGAATTCGTTCTTTCATTTTCGGATCCATCAACCTTTGCTACCATTGTTGTGTCGTCAGCATCCACAGCTCTTGGACAAGTCGCAGAAGTATCATACATATCAGAGGCAGGATATCTAAGATGCAGGTAAGTGTCTGACCAATCAACTTCACCTTTTCTATATGATTTTTCGAACTCTCAAATCTGGTATATCAGCATTTGTATCCCAGCTAAGGAACATAATCTAGTAAATGAGACTGCATTTTTCCTTCTGACCATCGTACATTCCTACAATTTTTCCCTTGAACTTGTGCCAGTTATCTTTGAGCTTTTTGTAATTGAATGGTATGGTGTGCATGCATGGCTGTATCTTGTGGCTGTCAATACTTTCAGCTTTTAAACCAAAATGATGTCCCTATTCGGGAATTGTTTGTAAAAAATAGGCATAGTTGATGTCTTGAACGCTTGTTACTTGATTGGTTGTGTGGAAGTTTTGTTTCCTAAGGATAGTTCTTCTCCAGTTCTATGATAACTAGGTTCTTCTCTACCAACTTCATTCAACGCAGCCATTGTAACTATTCATGTTTCTTCTAATCCCAGCTTAGCAGAGATTGGAAGATTCGTCGCCATGCTACGTAGTCCTTACCCTGTCCTCAGAGCCTGTTCGGCTTTCGCTCTTCTTCAGGTCAACCACCCTCTTTCCCTTTGGAAATCAAAGTGGTTGTTTTTCTGCAATGCAGGCATCGTATCAACGATTCTGTTCTCTTCTTTCTATTGCAGTTTACAATGCCGGGAGGACGACATTCCATACAGCACTCAAACATGCTGCAAAGTGCAGGAGCACCAAGAATATTACGTGCCACCGCCGCAGCGGCAGCGGCAACAGCCACTATTGAAGCCAAAGTTTTTGCAAAACTTGTCTTGAGAAACCTTGAACACCACCATATGGTAGCTTTGGATTGAAACGTCCTGAACTTTCCTAAAGAGTTCTCATAGTTCAGTGGTAGCTTTCCCCATCTGCAAGCAGGTTTAATCCAGTTAGGGAAGGCCTCTGCAACTGCTAGAAATGCGGTAAATTCAGGATGTTGTGTAAATCCTGTCTTCTTCTTCTGCTTCTTCTTCTTCTTCTTCTTCACTTCTCAGTCTTTAGCTCTTTAAGTTAAGGTTGCTGGTTTCAAGATGAATCTTAGTATTGGTTCCTTTATTGTATTTGCTACTTCTTCCTGTATATATTGGACGGGCAGTCTGTACATAACTGAAAGTTTTGCAGAGTTCTGGTTCAGGGCATGCATTTTTTCGGCCTTGTTACTTCTTAAGATTATCAATAGAGATAGCAATAAATTGGTTTGAATTAACTAATTTGGTAAGTCCAAATTTAAACTTAACGGAACTTAAATAAACGAGTCTAAATTCAAATTTGTTCGGGTTTTAAACATATTTAAAAAGTCTAAAATGATTAAGGATTTTTCTTTTCTTAAAAGTTAATTTAATACTTCGTTTTGTGAGGGTCTAAGGAGGGTATCGACTTTTACAACCTTCTTCATATTTTTTACAAAGAGGTTGTTTTTGTGATTCAAACTTATGATCTTTTGATCATAAATGAATAATTAATTACATAAGATTGTCTGATTAAATATATATATATTAAGAAATAACCTTGAAACAACCAGTTTAAACCTGTTTTTTAGTTTTTTGGCGCACTCAGGATATCTACCGGCGGAATTAGCGACTAATTCTTTTGTTGCGGAAACATCTCCAATATGGGAGGGTTACAGCTAGCCCAGGAGTTTGTTGCATTCTTAAGGGTGAGATTTGAACCCCCAATCACTAGGTTAAGCGACGAAGGCATGTACCACCTAGGTCAACCTACTGGGTTTATTTTTTAGTTACTAAACTTTTTTTATTTAATCATTGAATTTATTAAGGTATAAACAATGATACATTAAAAAAAAGTTGAATGTGTTAAATGTTTTTTTCCTAAAGTTGAATGATTGTGTGTCCTATCGTTCCTGTCGCTTTATCCATTGGTGGTTCGCACTTATTCCATAAGTTGGGAATAGAGCAAAGGGCCATAGGAATGATTCAAAGTACGAACTTCTGATTCTTATGGAAGTATACGTATGAGGATAAGATCACGTGTAAACGTACGAGGACAAGATCACGTGTAAAGGACAATAAGTTAGTTGATTAATAATTAGAAAATGATTAAACATTACCTGCCAACTTATGACCTCTTTGCTTGTCTTTTATTCGATATTTTAAAAATCAGACCGAACATCGAATCGGTCGAAGAAAAGATTTAAGATTTAGATATTCAACTGGTAGTAAATTGGTATATAATAAATAAGAAATAAAACTTATAAGAATAAGTAAAAATAAAATATTTTATTAAAATAAAAATACACCAATGTCT
>JANZLX010000006.1:33155524-33172070 GCA_025531955.1 Erythroxylum orinocense | reverse complement strand
CATGATAATGTTATGCCTTGTATGATGGCATTTTGATAAAATGGAAAGAAGGATTGAATTGAGCATAAGATGTGATTATGTGCTTTGTGTGGGTAAGAGAGGAACTGTTTCGTAGTCACGTGCACATCGACGTAAAAGCCGTCTCCCGGCTGCCCGCTTGTGGCCCACGAGATCTGAAAAGTGGACTCGTTTCGTTCACGGAGTAAACTTCGGTTTCTCTGTTTTGTTCACGAAACCCTCGAGCCAATTATATGTGCATTTACATTTTGATGTGTCAAGATATGTAGCACCCCACTTCCGCAAGACCCGAACCTGACATCGACGGTGATATCCGAGTCCGTGCCCACGAAGGTAGCATGCTAGAACATTAAATCACTTATAAACCAGTATATTTTTTTTGAAACACTAACAGAAGTCCATTTTTAATCTGGGCCAAATAAAGTCAAAAGTCGATAGCATATTGTTTTCAATACAGCACAATCAAAACAGTTTCAATGATCAGTTAGGGCCCAATTTTATTCATAACCCTTTTTGTTATAAATCAATCCATTTTGGGCCATTTGAGTCCATTCAATACACAAAACACTTATTAACATTCCCAATTGGTACAATTTGATATATACAACAATATTCGCATTTAATCAGTCCCATTTACTCAGATTCCCATGCTTCATCACTTATTACAAACTGAAATAATCAAATACAAACTGTAAAGAATTCGTGGAATACACTTTACACAAAAATAAGAAATATCCTAATGCAGACGCGAATTGATCTCGACCTCTAACTTTCCCCTGTGTGCAGTAAGTCTACTCCCGTTGCATAAAGGGGTATTCTTCTGAATCCTGAAAAATATATGCAAATTTTGGGTGAGTTTTGCGAACTCAGTATCACACAACACATAATTTCATTCCCAATAGGTCACATTTCATATTCACTATCACACTTCACATTCAATACGATTTCACATTCACATTCAATATCGTGTCACATTCTCATTCAAACAATGTCACATTCCCATTCAATGCAAAGTCACATTTACATTCAATACAATTTCACACTCCCATTCTATACAATTTCACATTTACATTCAATACAATTTCACACGCCCATTCTATACAATTTCACATTCCCATTCGATACAATTTCACACGCCCATTCCATACAATTTCACATTCCCATTCGATACAATTTCACATTTACATTCAATACAATTTAACTCAATCATATTATGCATATGTGCATAAGACCCACTTTTACTTCTTACTTTGCTGTGACCGAGTGCCTAAACTGTCCCGTATCTATTGGATATCGGGCTCATTGATAATTTTCCCATATGGGGCTCATTAACGTTGAGCCTGAGGCTCTGAATCACTATCTGAGCGCGAAGATCATTTTCAATCGTTGAGCTTTAAGCTCTACTCGGTGGCTACTCTGGTCACAACTCCCGTTATGTTTCATGTATTCATACAATGAAATGCATTGCTCATATTTTCATGCGTTTATGCAATCATACTCACTTATCATCGGACCGTAGTCCGGTATTCAACATATAGTTGAGAAGTCACATTTTCATTCATATGCACAATTTAACAATCTCAATATGTACACTTAGTTCATCCAATTCACATTCAATGAGCACTTTAATAACACAATTTCCAGTACACAGTCATCGAAAATCACAATCAATATAACTATTCAATCATTATTCAATTTATAACATAACCAAACAAACCATAAAATAAGACCATCTAGGCCTACTCACAGTACGCTCCAGATAGCATTTGCTTTCATGATCCGGAAACGTCTGGATGTGGATGTTCTATCTTAATTTTCCTTCAATTTCTTCAAAATCACCATGTAACCCTAGCTCTCTCATCTCCATAATCTTCATCTCCTAGGAGGTTAAGCTAGGTTTTTCTTAGGTCAACTTAAAGGGATAACAAGATGGAAGCATAAGTGAAAGATGGAGCAAGGTTTCAAGACATTCAATCACCAAAACATGAAAGAGATGAAGAGAGGGAGGAAGGCCAGGAAAATGGGGAAGAAAATCCCCCAAAACATAACTCCAAATGTCTTAAAAAAGTGAGTGTCGTGGATGGGCAAGAAAAGTCTAGAAAATGTATCAAAAAGGTAGTGTAGTGGCATAGCTTGACAAGTGACACATGTCACTTGCCACTTGTCCAAATCCCATACATTCTTATGATAATTCAAACCCCATTCCCAAAACATAACACTTGTCTAAATTTTCTAAAATCATATATCGTAAAATTCCAATGCTATTTGGCAATAAATTCTACTGCCAGTTAACAATTGATCTGCCACTTGACATTGTTCCTAATCTAAAAATTATCTCCAAAAATGTCAGGAAAGTTTCCTAAAATTCTTCAAAAATACAAAATTAACAATTTCACTTTCCAAATCAATTTCCAATAACCATAGCTCATAATTCTCAAATAATCACATTTATTACCAATTATACCCGAAAAATGTCAATTGAGTGCATGATCAATGATTTTAATGTGTGCAAAAATCCAATTCATCAATGTGTATCCAAATATGATGCATTTTTATCATAATCTCGCTTAAGACCACATGTACCAAATTTAAAACGATCACAAATACGATTTACTAAAGTTGCCCCGAGGATGTCTGGTAAACGGACTTGTATGTCCGTTAAACGGACATAGACTGGCCAAGCAATCCAAATTTATCTAAGAAGGTCCGTTAAACGAACATGAATCGACCAAAGTGTTCCAAATCTCCCGAGAAGGTCCGTTAAACGGACTTGCATGTCTGTTAAATGGACATGAGTCATCCAAATTGTTCCAACTCACCTGAAGCTGTCCGTTAAACGGACTCCCATGTCCGTTTGACGAACACAAAATCCCCACACCCTCTTCAAAGTTTCCTAGCTCACGTGCACCAAATTTTAGGGTCTTAACCCTTAGTCAGGGGCGGGATGTTACAGATCATATTTAAGTTAAAATTATACTGTATTATAAGTTTACAATTGAGAATAATTTCATACATTACTAATGCAGTAGAAGAAGTTGATGCAAATATTTTGGATGAAAGCGTAGTTTATGAATCTTTAAATAGCATTGGGGAATTTGGAGCTTTTGACAATGATGAGACACAACCTCCTTCAGAAATATAATTTTAATTTTTATTGTTATTTTAAGTTTTATATTAAACTTATATTTATTTATTATTAGTTCATTATATAATAATAAACATTGGTGTATTTTTTATTTCAATAAAATATTTTATTTTTACTTATTCTTATAAGTTTTACTTCTTATTTATTATATATCGGTTTATAGCGGTTCACTGCTGGTTGAATATCTAAACCTTAAACCTTTCCTTCAACCGGTTCGATGTCCGGTCTAGTTTTTAAAACATTGCTTTTATCATTAGGGATGTCAATGAGTCAGGTCAGGCTAGGAGCAGCATTGGATGGCCTGTGGCTCCATGGGCCAAAGTTTGTCGGCCTATAATCGATCCATTCTTAGTTTTTTTATAAAAATTTTTCAAAACGACGTCATTTTTTTGTTCCGATTCAGTCACGGGCCAACCCGACCTCAGCTTGTGGCCCGATTGAGCTGAACTGTTTTGGTTTCTAGCCCGTCAGTGGCCGATTAACTAGGGCCAAAATCGGGCAGATCCGGGCCAAAATTGCCAAGCATATTTATCATGTACATAGTTATGGAGATAGAATTTAGAAGGACAAAATTTTCAATTAATTTAATTAATAAATTTACTTTTACTAAATTATTGGGTCATTCATATTTTATTACAAAAATTTTATTTGATCTATTCGAGTTTTGACGGTGACAGCTCGAAATTCGATTGGTTGAAATCCAAAACAACGTAATTTATCTTAATCTTTCAAGCTAGGATGAGTGAATTTTGAATATCAAAATTAACATGTAATTTAATTAATTTCGACTTAATTGAATTGAAGTAGATCATCTTGTCACTTTTAATAAATCTGATTTTACTAAACTATTATGTCAAATCTAATTTATGAAAAAAAATCTGACCTACTCGAAAACAACTCAAATTTTGATTGGTCAAAATGTAAAATAACATTATTTTATTTGAATCGTTTAAGTTGGGATAAAGTAATTTTAAAATTCCAAATCAATTTGAAATTTCATTAATAAGGTAAAGTCGTTCCTTTGTGATGATAAAGTTACAGGTTCAATTCACGAAAGCAACTTTTTTGTAAAAATATAAAAGAAAAGTTGCGTACATTATGACCCTCCTTAGATTCCCTGTAGAAGGGAAGTCTTATACACTAAGAACGTTGACTATTAATTTCGGTCAAATTGAATTGAACCAAGTCATTTTGTTAAATTTATTAAACAAAACTATTTAATCAAATTAAGACAATTTGGATATTAATTTAAATTAAGACAAAATCATATTATGTTATGTAAATTATTTTAATTGGTTTAGATCTTACAATAAAACTTAAATTCCATCAATTATAATTGGACGAGTTTGTGATAAGAGAACTTGGCATGTGATATTTTATAATGGATGATTAGAAGTCACGTCAACTTTTTCATGAAAATACCTTAACCCAAAAGACTACTTTGAAATTAAAGTTTTTAGCTTTATTTGCACATAGAAGAAGGCTTCGAGGGAAAGAAACGGTTTTCATTGCATATTCATTGCATCATTTACCATTGTTGTTAGTGTTGTGCGGAAACGTGAATAAATTTTGAGTAAAAATAAAACAGAAACAAAAAACACCAAGATTTTTATACTAGTTCGGCAATGCCTACATCCAGTTTGGAGATAACTTAGTATTTCACTATAACAATGAGAAAATACAATAGTGTTTATCACTCAATTTTCAGGAGACTCAAATTAACCCAATTCTATTGGAAAAGAGAAAACAAAAAAATATATATCTATATTTTTTCTTTTCTCTCTCCCTCTCACTATTCTTCTTTCTCTTCAAAAATTTGCTCTTACTCCTGAAACAAAACTCTCACACTAAACAACTCTTCTCCCACACTTCAACTCTCATTGTTCTTCCTCCCATTTATAGAGAATTTAATGTGTGTGAACCAAGCCACCATTGTTGAAGCTACCATGGTTGAAGCCACCATTGTTGATCACCGAAAGCTGCACTAACCTCCAATCAAGCCACCATTGTTGATCACCGAAAGCTGCACCAATTTCTGACTTTGCAAGTTTCAATTTTTGACTTCCTTTAAGCCATTATTCAACAGTTAGATCTAAGCTACATTTACCATTGTTGATGCATTTTTTAACTTATTCTAAATCTTTGTTGCGATTTTGTGTTCAAAGATCGTTCTTTTTGTTACCTAAAGCTCTCATATAAAGAACATGTTTTTTCTCTATTACTTTAAGTTACTGTTCATTTTTTTTGGATTTTTTTTCCTTACCATCATCTTCATCATTATAACCAACACGTCAAGCTCAACCTTTAGATCAGATCCCATCACATTAACCTATAAGACTCCATTGAAACCTAAGTTTTTAGCCTTACTACACGTAGAAGAACGGTACGGTAAAAGGAAAAGAAACGATTTTTATTGCTGAATTTATCATTATTGATGCATCACTTAGGTTTTCGGATTTTTTTTCCTTCTTATTCTAGTAGGTGAAGTAGTGGAGTTTCTAAGATTTACAAACGAGCTCGCCTATACTTTTAGCTCCGCTACCCATATTCAGGTTTTGTGTATAGGAAGAATTTGGTCACGGTATCTCTACTACTGTCTAGTTATCTCATCTTTTTTACTACATGCGTTTTAACTATTGCTTTTAATTTGTTAATTTTTGCATGTCTCTTTTTTCTACCTGTTTGTTAGATTTGGTTTGTATGTGATTCTCCTGTCATGTGTATCTAGTTGACCAATTGGGCATCTGCTTGATCAGTTGGTCAGGCTTTTCTTCTTCTTGTTCTTGTTCTTGTTCTTCTTCTTCTTCTTCTTCTTATTATTATTATTATTATTATTATTATTATCATCATCATCATCATCATCATTATCATCATCATCATAGTTGTATTCTTTTATGTTTTATTAGTATTATTATTCTTTTTATTATTATTTTGTCTTCCAAACTTGTATCACGTATTTAAAGATTTTTTTTGTCAAACTCTTAATGTCACAATTATCTGTGGGTCTATCAGAAACAATCTCTCTACTTTATAAGCGTAAGACTGCCTATTATCAGACTTTTTCAGACGTCGTATTAGTGCAAATTCAACTAGATATAATGATGACGACGACGACGACTATGAAAATACTACTTTATATCGTTTAGCCTTATAACCACAGGGTTGACTAATTATTAAAAAGTAATATTTCCTTTTCGTTGTTAATTATTTAATAACCTTCCTAATCCAGTTTGCACTATAAAATAAGAAAGGATGACCCCACTTTAAAAGAGGGACATTCTAATTCTTCATAAAAATAAAAAAGTTAAAAATTAATTTTATTTCAAGAAATTAAAAGTTACTTTCTAAATAATTTATAATTAATTTGATAAAATCGAGATAATTTTAAAAATTGATGACACATAATATTTAAATTAGTATTAAGAAACACTATGAATTGTTATTACAAATATAAAAATATAAAAATACTAAAACTAGATGAACTTATTAATTTAGAAACATACACTTAAAACAATAATCTTTCTAATTCAATTTGAGTGAATGGCAAAAGGGTTTGAGTCATGCTCAAAATCGAGCCCCTAATCAAACTTGAGCGATGGGTATTAACAAAACGACATCATTTTATCTTTTTTAAAAATAATAATTCATACTGGATCGTCTTAAGCTTGAGCTCAGCTTGGCACATTGTCATCTCTAAGAACGACCTTATCTTTAAGAAGCAACATTGTAAATCCGAGTTGTATCACTTCATAAAAATAAAAACATTAATTAATTTATTTTATTGTCTAAGTAAAATTTATTATGCAATATAATTTACAATTAATTTATGAAATTCAGAGAATTTTAAAAAAGAATATGAAAATTATATATAAAATGATACACAATATTTGAATTAATATCACAATTTTTTTTTTCAAATAAAAGAATGTAACTTATTGCGTTCAACTGCCTACTCAATTGCCAACCGCCAACCACGTGTTAATAACCAGCAGCCTTGGAAGTTGGAGAACTTCTCTTTCATCTTCACTTTAAGCTTAATTAGACTATGTTTAAAGCAATAAATATTTTTTAATTTAATATGATCTAATTGCGTGTCTGTTAACTAAGCCATGAGTTTAAAATAAAACATTTTCTTAAAAAAAGATATTATTAATAAGTATTTATCGTTGTCATCGTCGTCATCATCACATTCAATCTAAAATCTTACGTTAAAACGAGATTTAGAGAAGTTCGTAATCTTACTCTTACATAATAAAGAGACTATTTTCGACAAATCTATATGCAGATATAACAATAAAAAAGTGATGCAGGTTAAAGAATAAATAAGTAAAACTGACACGCTAATAAATTTACAATAAATACGTAACTAAATAAAAAATAAAATATAACTGTGCTTTCAAAAATTATTATTTAGTTAATTAGGAAAAAAATTACGACCTGTTGACGTGGACGCAATTTATTGGAAACGGCGATAATTAAAGAAGAAAATTACAACATGCTGACGTGGAAGCAATTTATTGGAAACCGTCCATAATTAAAAAAGCACTTATACAAAACTAACTTTTTCTCGTTTCGTTCGTGATCAGCTATCTTTTGCAGGCGTCCCTTTTTTTGTTCTCTTCTCGCTAACCAACTCAGCGCTTTTTCCCTCATTTTCTCTCTGAATTTTTCCGGAATTTTGGCAGCGCAGCCAAACACCCTGCCACGCTTTGTTTTTCTCTTTTATTTCTCGAAATCCTCACCGATTCGTATCGTCAAATGGGCGCTATCTGCAGTGAGGATCGCGAGGATCGTGAAGTGAGAATCGGTACGAGTATGGAGAAGGGAATTGTGCGGAACGGGGTTTTGCAGAACGGGGTTTGCTCTTCGGAATCGGTCAGCGGAAGCCGCCACGTGCGGAGTTGTACGGACGCCGGGTCTTCCTCTGCTGATCATCTCGTTATCATGGTCCACGGTATTCTTGGAAGGTCAGTTTGTTTTTGGTGTGTTTTGTTGAGGTTCTCACTGAATTGTGAGTGTTGATTCTTGATTTTTGTTAGGGTTTCGGTTGGGTTTCATGTTCTGCCTTATTGATCTTTTATTTCCGTTCTTTCTAATGTATGAGTTCTGCGTGTGTAATTTGTGTTTAGTAATTAATGGAGCTGTGGATATTGAACTGGAATACTAATTTTTCGTGATGTTTATGTTCTTTTTTACCTTGTCCAAAACACGAATTACGGTACTTGCAATCTGTGAAGTAAAAGAACTGTTACTTCTTTTATTTTCGTTGTTGTCTATTTAGTGGTAGATCATGTCAAATTAGGTTCCTTTTTAGTCTGATTGGTTTGCTTATGTTGGGTATGCATTTCTTGTTCAGTGCCAAAGATTGGAAATTCGCTGCGGAGCAGTTTGCTAGAAGGCTTCCCGATAAAGTGTTCGTTCATTGTAAGGAGGACCTTCTGTTTTCAAATTCAGTAAAATTCTGGATCCATTCATCTGGTTTTGATGCCTATTTGGTTGAGCTTGAAGGGAATTTACTTTCTGTGATGGTTATTTGTGATGTGAATTGAGATTGGGCTTCATTGATTGTAGGTAGTGAACGAAATATGTCTAAGTTGACTCTAGATGGTGTGGATGTGATGGGTGATCGATTAGCCAAAGAGGTAAATGTTATACTTTTATCACAAGATGTATAGTTAGTTTATACGTTTCCTGACTGTTGTTTTCAAGTCAGGTTAGTTTAATAAATTTGCTCTTGTTCTTGTTATTGATTGACCATTCCATAATTACAGGTCCTTGAGGTAATCCAGAGAAAGCCAAATTTACAAAAAATTTCCTTTGTTGCACATTCAGTTGGAGGATTAGTGGCAAGATATGTCATTGGAAAATTGTATAGACCACCCAAGACAGAAAATTTGGAGGATTCTATGGCTGCAGGTGAGGACTTAAGGGGTACAATTGGTGGGTTAGAGGCTATGAACTTCATAACAGTTGCAACACCACACCTTGGTTCAAGGGGGAATAAGCAGGTATCCTTTTTTTACAATTAAAATTAGCTTTTAGTTCTTTCAGCATAAATGGTGCACTTGATTATGATGTATATTTGTGAGTAGAGGTAACCACATTGGGAACTATTGGAAAACAGAAGATGAAATATGCAGAAAAAGAAACTTAAAATGTTTCTTTTGGATAGGGACAGAAAGACAAATTGTGAAGTACAAAAGCTGATGGTAATATACCATTCTAACGTGTGCCTATGTATTAAAATGTTCCTGGTTTCTTGATATTTTACATTTTACTTCTCTTAGGCCATAACTAATATTGCAATAGTGTTATTTTCTTTGTCACTCATTTAAGGAGGGTAGAGGCGATGACAAACATATCATAGTGTTATTTCTTCTATCACTCATAAGGAAGGCGGATGGTAATCTTCAGATTCGTTTGTTCCATGTGAGATTGGTAAAAGGCAGCATTCCCTGCAGATTGCATCAAGGCGCTTTATAAATCAGACCTAAGGGCATGTGTGAAAGCTGATTTTTTTCACTTCAGCACAAATGCTTCTTTCTACGTCCATAATATCTTCTTAGTAACTTAGAATGTGCAACTATTCTTGATTCTTTTCCAATTTCCATATGAAATGGCTATATATTTATCTTTAGTATGTGTGCTTCTATATGTTTCTAGTTTGCTAGGATTAGGTTTCCTTACTAATTGTGTGCAAACCATCTATGTTTTCCAGGTACCATTTCTTTTTGGCGTACCTGCTTTTGAGAAAGCTGCTAGTCTTGTCATTCACTTGATATTTAGGAGAACAGGTCGACACCTTTTTCTAACTGACAACGATGAGGGCAAACCTCCACTGCTTAAACGCATGATAAAAGATTCTGGTGATTATTATTTTATGTATGGCTCTGACTTCCAATATGTAAAATTCTTTGTACCGAGTTAATTGAACTGTAATTCAATATTTAGGCTGCATACTGATAGTAGAACCTAACACATTTATGCAGGTCGGCATTGCGGACATTCAAGCGTCGTGTGGTTTATTCAAATGTGGGATATGACCGTATCCTTTTTGCCTGTTTGAGGTGCTTATGATTAATGTCTAGCTCTTACAATGTTTTCCAGTTTATTATTTTGTATCCTTCATAGAAAACATGTAGACATTGTGGGCTGGAGAACGTCATCAATTAGGCGTAACAGCGATCTTCCAAAGGTATATCTCCTTGCGGTTTAATATTTTGGTGCAAGTTACTGGATCAGTGCTTAATAGACTCAAGATTTGCTTTCTTTATGTAGTGGGAAGATTATGTCAATGAAAAATATCCACATGTTGTTTATGAAGAGCACTGTAAGGCCGGTGGCACTGAGCAGCATGATTTGACAGATGATCGTAGCTCAGACAAGCTGGAAGGTATTACTTCTGATATTAGATCAGAACATTCAAATGCTATGATCACGTTGTGTAATTGTCTTTATCCCCTGCCAATTTCTCCGTTATGCAGGACACATATTTTTGTTGATTCTTATTTCTTTTTACTGCTTTCCAATTGTTACTGGTTCTGAAACTTCTTTCGTGGGACCCTGTTTCCGCAGAGGAATTAGTTACAGGCCTGTCGACTGTTTCATGGGAGAAGGTAGATGTTAGCTTTCATACCTGCAGACAGAGGTTTGCTGCTCATAGTGTTATTCAGGTCTCTTCTCTCTCCTCTCTCTCTCTCTAACTCAGACACAAAATAAGCGTCCTTGCATTGTTGCAAGTAGACGTGAAATTTGTTATTTAGTCTTTGAACAAGCATGATGAAATTCTGAATATCTTGCAGGTCAAAGATCATGCACTGCATAGAGAAGGTGCAGATGTCATAGAACATATGATCGATCATTTTCACCTTTAGAAGCCATACAAGTCATCCCGCTAGAATCCAGGTTATGGTCGATCTATGAATAGGGGTGCCTGCCTTTAAACTATCTACCAAATGGATCATCAAGTCTTAGATGGCGTCAATAATATGGCAATTCATCACATTCCTTTGCTCTCTGACACAAAAATGGTGACCCAATCACCAATTAATAGAAATTTTTGCTATTCTTTGAATGTAATTTACGTGGACACAAAAGTTAAATGAATACTAAAAATGCCAATTGGCATCCATCTATGAATTGTTCTTTATCCTGCAACCATTTTGAAATTTCTGTCTTTTGCGATTAGAATATTATGAGCTCGAGATATAAAAACAGTATCTGAAGTGACGTACAATTGACGAAAGGGAAAGTCAACAATGACCTTCGTATAAGAGAACTTGTACTTCGGTTTATTCCTTGTTCCTTTTATCTTCTAAAAGGTTTCTGGAACAGCTTAGCTACTTGAAACAGATGTGGCACACTCTAAAAGTGAAGATATGTTTTAAAAACTCAACCTTTCGTATATATTTTAGCAATTCCTCCGTCTACTACTCAAAACTCGTAGCCAATGGATTGCTTGGATCCCTACCAGATCACTTAGGTCGACTGATTCTCTAAATAAGCTTCTTCTGATCATCATCAGCATCTCTTTCTCTCTGCAATCAAGCTCAGCTCAGCTGATTTTTGTTAAAAATATATTCTTTTTTCTCATAGTTAGTCGCTTTAAATTTCACACAAATTCATGGAACTTTCACTCTCTTCACCACACTCAGCTTCACTTCCCTTCTTCTACTCCCACAAATCCATTCTGTTACCAACCCTCCTCCATTCCAATCCAAACTCCATTGATTCCCCATCCAAGACTTTGTTCCGGCGCGGTAACTACCCACTCAAAGCTCAGTCTTCTTCAAGTCACACGCTTCTCGACGACGACGACGGTTTCTTCCTCGAAGACGTCCCTCACTTGACCGATTTTCTTCCCGACTTACCCGTACTCTACGTTCCTATATATATCTATGTCTTTGCATTTTCTTAACTTCCTCTCTTTTTAGAAATGTGATTGAATCGAAGAAAACGTTTACTGTTTATGGTTTCTCTTTCACAGGCGTATCCGAATCCATTGAAAAATAGTAAAGCTTATGCTGTTGTCAAGTACGTACTTTTAATGAAAAGAGTATACATTTTTTCGAATTTCTTGTAATTTACTAGTGGTCATATGTTTGGAAATTTTGTTTTTATAGGGAAACGTTTGTCAGACCCGAAGATGCTGTCGCCCAAAAGGTAAGTACAGAAGAGTTTGCTTCTTATGGCATCTGTTGGATAGTCTTGTGTTGTTAAACTCGTCTCTTGTCTGGAATTTGTTAAATAGTCCTATATTGTTAAACTTGTCTCCTGTCATTGCTATTCAGATTGTTGTTCAAAGAAATAGTCCCAGAGGAGTGCATTTTAGACGTGCAGGGCCTAGAGAGAAGGTGGGTTTCTTTCTGTCCTTATTTATGTGCTCTCTTTGTTTCTTTTTATCTTTTACTTGTACAAGCAAACTTGTTCTATTTTTGGAGTCACGAGAGCTGATGAAAAAAAAAAATGGCGGTGTAGGTCTATTTCAAGCCCGAGGAAGTGCGTGCTTGTGTAGTCACTTGTGGGGGGCTATGCCCTGGGATAAACACGGTCATTCGGGAGATAGTGTGTGGATTGAATTATATGTATGGTGTAGATGATATACTTGGGATTGAGGTCATTTCCCTTCAGCTACAATGTTTCTTTTCTGTTATTCAGATATGTTTCTGGCCTTTGATTTAACTGTTAAAGTTTTCCCAGGGAGGTTATAAAGGATTCTATTCTAAAAACACTATGAATCTGACACCCAAAGTTGTGAATGATATTCATAAACGTGGTGGTACTTTTCTTCGTACATCACGGGGAGGTCATGATACCCACAAGATAGTTGATAACATTCAGGACCGAGGAATTAATCAGGTGAATATTTATTTTGCCTGGATGGTGTTTGGAATGCTGAAGTTTTTACTTAAAAGTATTCAGAAAGATGTTTGACCCAGATAAAGAAAATTAATCACACTGATATGATGAAAATGGTTAACTAATATTCTTTTGTTTCTAGGTGTATATTATTGGAGGTGATGGCACCCAGAAGGGAGCAGCTCGAATTCATGAAGTGAGAAGATACAGTGTTGCATGATCAATGTTGTATTATGCTTTTATTTATTGAATCTAATTTTGTTTAATTTTTAAAGGAAGTTGAGAGACGTCACCTTCAAGTGGCTGTTGCTGGAATCCCGAAGACAATTGATAATGATATAGCAGTAAGCTTTGCCATTGTGCTGTAATGTTCTATATAATGCCAACTATGTTGTAGCGTCATCCCCAAATTTATCGGGCCTGTTTACAAGTGAATTCTTGGTCGAGTTTTTTCACCTTTTAGAACGTTAGCATCTATTAAAATGCATTCTCTTTTGGGTATATTCTGGGAGAGTGGTAAGCAAAATCTCTTTACAATCACCTAAGTTTCTGCGGAATAGTTAATGCAGAAACGACCTATATGGTAAGTTGGCTGGTCTGCCAAGTTGCCACTAAATGCTATGGTGCAGTGTCATATATGAAACATCACTTGTATTCACCCAGAAAGCTCTAGGTTCACATTCCTGAAATGTATTTTTAGTCTGGGACGACAGCTGAGTTGAATGAAGTTTGAGTGAATCCTGAAAGAAGCTCTGCATTTTTGTTGTCCTCTTTAGGTGATAGACAAATCTTTTGGGTTTGATACTGCTGTTGAAGAAGCTCAAAGAGCTATTAATGCTGCACATGTGGAGGCTGAAAGTGTGGAAAATGGAGTTGGAATAGTTAAACTTATGGGCAGATACAGTGGTGAGTTTCTGCATAATGAATAACAATTAAGTGTCATTCTGAATTCCCTTTTTATAATTGTTACTTACACGCCTGCTACGTTGCTTTCCAAATGTATATTTGCAGGTTTCATAGCTATGTATGCAACTTTGGCAAGTCGAGATGTGGTGAGATCCTATTCTGTTGCGATAGCCATCTATTTATGACCTTAAAGATTTTTTGTTTATGTTTTATCCATGTCAAACTTCTCACATGTACAATCAGATAATTAATTCTATGATTGGCTAGGAGGGTAGAGGAGATGAACGAAAGGGAATAGCTTAAATTTAATTTTGACTTAAGAACATACTCCATTTTTTTGTATGTCTATGTGTACAAATATATCTTCCATTTGATGCTGCCCATTCTTGTATATATACATTTGATGCTGTTCGTTCTTTTATATATGTCTTCTTTTCTAATGTAGTCTTATCAAATGATGCACATTATCATCTGATAATAAAAAGAGGTCTTATTCTCGAAATGTGCATTCGGCAAGTTTAGATGCAGTTGAAGATTGTGCATATAATGATTTACTCTTTTAATGTTTCTCTGATTATGGTTGTAAATTGTATGAGTCGAGCTGTAACACCAATGTGATCAGTCCCTTCAATTTTCTTCTCCCGCGTCTTCCATACCAGATAAAGACATAGAATAGACATCACATCAGAATACTTTTTCACGGCGTGATTTGAATGCCTGGTATTGTTAATGGCTTCCTCTTTATTCTGACAGGATTGCTGCTTGATTCCAGAATCTCAATTCTTTCTGGAGGGTTCAGGTGGGCTTTTTGAATATGTTGAAGAACGGGTTAAAGAAAATGGGCATATGGTTATTGTAATTGCAGAAGGGGCAGGACAAGAATATGTTTCTCAGAGCACGGGTGCAGTTGATGAAAGAGATAGAGATGCTTCAGGGAATATGCTACTTCTTGATGTAGGCCTGTGGTTGTCTCAGAAAATCAAGGTGGATCACAAGATATTCAATTGGTCACAAGATAAAACATTATGTATTCAGCTAATGCTTACTCTATTTTGTCTTACATTTTATATCTAATGCCACAGGACCACTTCACGAATATTCGCAAGATGACAATAAATATGAAGTATATAGGTATGTCTGAAATAATGTTGTAGCTATACTAACTTACATTTTTACTTGGAGGATACATCATAACGTTGTAGCAAACAGAAGTGATGAATAAATTGCAGTTTAGTGTTCAAGGTACATAAATAAGAGATATGTCTGAAAAGCTTGTATGCTTCATTTCCACCAGAGTTCGCCCTTCTATTCCCTTGTACCGATGAGACACAGGAGGATTTTTGCTGTCTAATTGTGTAGTCTTATGATAAGATTATAAATGGCTGAACGTTCATAATTGGTGCCGCTAATGTAGTTCAATTGTCTGCCAAGGAATTAGTTGTGATATATTCCCTCTTTTATGTTAATTTTCCATTTGCAGATCCAACTTACATGATACGAGCTATTCCTAGTAATGCATCAGACAACATCTATTGCACCCTTCTTGCACATAGTGCTGTTCACGGGTCTATGGCCGGGTATACAGGCTTCACAGTTGGACAAGTGAATAGCAGCCATGCATATATACCGATTGCTGTAAGCATCCTCCTCCTAAGTTTGTGATCAGGATGACATGTATTGTAGGATTCCAAGTTACATGCTCGCTTAGCTTTGTCTTAATGGTTTGTTTCATGGTTAAAGATTCTGCCTATTTGACATGCAATAAGCATCAATGGAGTTGGTTTCTGATATATATTTCGCTTGTTTGTGTGAAAACCTGTAGCGGGTGACTGAGACAAACACTGTGAAGTTGACAGACAGGACGTGGGCAAGAGTTCTTGCCTCAACAAATCAACCTACTTTCACAGAGGTCATTGGATTATTTCAAGGCATAAGCAGTGGATGACAAGAAGTTGGCTTAGATTTCTGGACTCCTGAACCCTCTCCCATCTTCCAATTTCAGGATTCTGAGAACCACAAATTCAAGAATTTGGCTGCCAAATTTTTTAGATTTGTTACTCACTGATGCGTCGTGTGAATAGCTTCTTATTTTTCACAGCACAACAGTGAAAGTATTGTTCAGCGACACTGTTGTCTTCATGCATACTATTTTTCGGTTTCAGCTTCTTCAGCCGACATAGCAGCAAAATCAACTTAACTAGAGACGGCGTACAATGTGTTTGTTTAACAGTGATTACAACTAGACAAGTTAAAATTTTTATATAAAATAACGTTGTTTTTAGCTGCGGATTGTGTAAGTTCAATCGGACTCGAATCTGGAGCCTCAGCCCAAAAATAGAATTTCGGGTAGCCAAGCGCAGTCCAATACATACACAAGAACAATGAATGTAGCATTAAGGTGATAGAGTAACTTGACTCGTTCATAACTTGAACCTGAACCTGAATTTCAGGTTTGAAAATTTCACGAACCTGAACCTGAACCTAAAGAACCTGTAGGATCGGTTAATCTATTTTCAGATTCGATTCTTAGGATAACCAGAATCTATTCATATCAATATATATGACAAAAAATTATAAAAATAATTGGTGAAAACAAATACAAATTATTCATAAAAGTAT
>JANZLX010000006.1:33143419-33155424 GCA_025531955.1 Erythroxylum orinocense | reverse complement strand
AATTAAAAAATCACAATAATTATAAAAGTTGAAATAAATAAAACAACTAATTAAAAATTTTAAAAAAGAGGGAGAGTTTAAAATTAAAAAAAAAATTTGTCACAAAGTCCTCCAATTTTTTAAAATTTTCGGTACCGACCGGTATTCAGCTGGTATTTTAAATATCGACAAATACCTATCCGTATTTAAACCCGGTGCAATTGAACCTTCGTTTTGTGTCAGTTTTGGTCCGGTATAAAACGGTATCCTAAACCTTGGGCTCTTGATATGAAAATAAATTAATAAAATGATCAAATACAAATCTAGCATTCACTAAGATTCTAATGTTTCAAAACACATATTTCAAGTTCAAGCAATGTTTAAAAGGTTAGATCAAAATTTAAACCGGTGAAACGAAAGATTTAAAATTTAAAAAGTTCAACTAATATTATACTGATATAAAACTGACTAAAGATTAATTATAATTAAATAATTTGAAATTTGAACGAAAGAGATTGTTCTTATCCATTGAAAATTATAAAATTTAATTAAGAAAAACTATTTAAATAAAATTATTTAATAATTTACAAAAATTGACAGATTAATTAATAAATTAATAAAATTTTAACAACAAGAGTTATTAAAATTAACTAAAATTAATAAAACAGAAAATTTGAAAATCAAACTTAAAAACTAGACCATTGAAAAATTTAACAATTAAATCGACATAATTAGTTAAGTTTTTTAACCATAAATTATTTAATGAATTTTTAATATATATATCTCATAAACGGTTTGATAAAATAAAAGATAACGTAAACATGTTTCAAAATAAATAAATACATAATCAACTGCGTAATTTATTAAATTTATATCCCAATATTAATTTAGTTAATTTCATTGGATTTAATCTAAAATTTTTCATGCATGAAAACTAATAAAAGTATAATTTGCTAATATTATATCGTATTTTTCAAATTTTATTTATCTACTTTTATCCTAATATTGTCCACACAAAACTTTAGAGAGTCAAACATGTCCACTACACGTTCCTATTCAAAACGACGAAGTAGATAAGGTCTGCATATAGTGTCACTCACTTGTTTCTCCCAAAATTTCAAAAACATCATAAATACAAAATAGTAGTCACCAAATGCGATTTAGAATATTTATATATCACACGTGCACTATTACATTGCTTGCTTGGCCCACACTAGCTCACTGGTCCCCCGGTTTACGTGATGTGCAATCGATAATATGAAGTATTTGCTAAAATCATCTTTCTGGGGTTGCTTTTCTTGCAAAACACATTAGCAAAGAACCTGTGTAGTGAACTTCGCCTTCCTCCATCCCACTTGCGAAAGGTCATCATCTTCAGCAACTTGCCTATAAGACAATCAACACCGTTGTCTTCAATCTATGGATAAGAATGTGGCCAACATGCACATCAGATCGACGTTTTGTCAATAAATATGGTATGGGACCCTTTTTGGAAACTTTATTGTTATGGTGTTTTAGTTTAAGTTTGCTTTATGGCCGTGATCTTTACAGAACATTAGCTGTTCTTATTCACTAGTGCTTGTATTGGGACTCCTGTTTTGTGTGAAAACCAAGGTGCTTTAAGTGCTAAGTTTTAACGCGAGATTTGGCAATATTATAATGGCAAGTTGCTTGACAAGGAGGAGCTTGGCATATTTTGAGTCTGACATGCCAATGACGGGCTTTCGAATAACTTATGGATTATATGTAATAAGTACATATTTTGAAAATATTCTTAATGAACTCATATGTTACGAGTAAAGTCATCGATGGAAGATCAAAAAGTAACTTTGTTATCATTTGACATGGTGGTCATTAAGTTAGATGCATTAGAGTGAACAAGCTAGCTCAAGCTGTTGAAATTCTTATTGATGTTGTTCTGTTACAAATTACCATGTTTTTTGTTTATATTTCCACTTTGATCACCTCAGGAGACATAGACTTGGAAAACCTGATCCATGGACGACTTAGATTTGTTTAGTTCATGCATTACCCATAGACTTGTAAACTATTGAATACCTGGTCAACATTCATTGAGGATAGATTATGACTTTCCTCAATTGATGCTGCAGTATGTTCAGATTTAGGGGTCAACAACCGTAGAATTTTCTCCACAATAGCTTAGTCTTTTTACCCTTTGTAAATTTTCATTTGATTTGTCAAAGTAAGAAGACGAATTACATAATTGGCATTTGGCCATTGTCTCTAATGATTCCATTTGTAAAATTTTCTACTTGACCAGAAACACAAGTTTATGCGAAGTCGTAAGGTGATATATAGGGTCGATACTTACCTAGTATTGCGAGGTTAAGGAAGTTGGTGATCTAATAATAGGAGAATCGTCTATCAAAGCCCCAATGAACAATGACCATAACTAAGTATCTTAAACTTTCTTTGTCATGGTTGCACTTGGAATCTTCTTAAAATTTTATAACTCAATATTTGATCAATAAAATATAATGCCTTCTTATTCTTTTTTTTTTTAAATCTTACATTAGGCAATCTTTAAAAACAATCTCTTTATCAGATAGAAGTAAAACTACGTACTATTGGTTCTCTTCAGACCTCGAGCTTTTCACTGAATATTGTTATTTTTGTTTTTATCATAATAGTAAACTTTTCTGTATCATTTTTACTATTGATATCATTAGATCATTAATTGCCAAAGGAAGATGTCCACAGCCTGAATAATCGCTTAGCTTCGTTAAGTCCTTATGAAGGCCCAAAATGGCTGGGCCTGATAAAATTGTAGTTTTATATTTCCGATTTGCATTAGGCTCAAATCTCATTAATCAATCTTTTCTTTTTGTTAATTCAATTCCAGTTATAATTTGTTTTTTATCTATACCATTTTCCTTAATAATGAGATTTACAATTAATTACTATTTAAATAATCAAATAAAAAATTAGATTAGTTAGATAAAAAATTTAAGGTTTAATCGATATTACGTCGTTATAAAATTAATATATAATAAAGATTAAAAAATTAAAAATCTTGAAATATGATTAAAAAAGGTGTTTGTTTTTAACCCTAATAAGAGTTGAAGTTTAACTGAAGAAGAAAAATATTAAATAAAAATTAATTAGTTTATTTAAATTATAAAAATTGAATAATTTACAAAAATTTGACAATTTTTAATAATAATAATTATTATTAAGATAAAATGATACGAAAAATTAATCAGTTCAATATACTTAGGGATGAACTACTACAGATTTGATTTTAAAATCATTTCTTGGTTTAAGTAAATTCTCAGATTTGAATCTTTAGACACAAAGTGATTTACAATTACAATAAGATAAGTAAGACGTAATAACTTCAAATACAAACTGACTACGATTCCAAAAGGGACCAAAGATATCTATCTATCCGTCTTGTCTAAAGTTATGGCCACAGCCACAGGAGATCGTAGAATTTGAATGACAAGCTATGTTCCAAGTTCCAGGATTCGTAGAATTTGAATGACAAGCTATGTTCCAAGTTCCAGGATTCATAGTCTTCTACGTTGTCTGGCGGCTGAACTGATCTTGCGGTTCTTAAACGCATCAAGGACAACCAAAATTCGTCTGACACGACTGATCCTCAAGAAAATTGTGCCTCATAAAAAGAAGAGGAAGACTTGAGTTAGTCAACGTGGAGACCATTCTATTCTACGTCAACATTTTGAACACTTCACTCCATTTATTGCATGTGGCTAATAACTATCAACTGTTTTATTTTTAATTGATTAAATTTATTTTAATTTCTTATATAATATTATTAATAAAATTAAAATAAATATTTTAAGATTAACTTTTTTATAAATTAATATTTATTTTAAATAAATTTTAACTATTAAATCAAAATTTGTTTAATTTTATACATTTTAAATTTACTTATATTTATTAATAATTGCTAAATTCAACTTATTTAATTTAATTACGAACATTAAATTAAATTATTAATATGTTTATTAATATTAAATAATTCAATAATATATATTTTGTTGATTGTAAATTAGATAATGAAAATAAACAGAAATAAGAAATAAAAACTAATTTTTATGATTTTCATAATTTTTGAAAACAGAAAGAAACCAAAACTACAAATATAAATCAAAAGGCAAAAATAAACATATATTTTTTAAAATTTATAAACAAAAAAAACAAACACTAAACTTTTTTTATATAAAATCTTCCACCATTATGATTATCCTTTGAATATATCTGAAAAATAATTTATGTGATCAAAATATATAGTTTGATGAAATAATATTTAAAATTAAATAATAAAGTTAATGAAAAACCGTAAGAAGTATTAGTTTCATAAACTTTTCAATTTTGCCATGTTTGTCTCTGGCATAAATACAAATAAAAAAATACAGGTTAACACATCTTACTTACGTCTGTGAGATCTTCACTCATCTTAATACTTTCGCCGAATAGATAATAAAATTAATTTATTCAAAATTTGTAGGTATAACATATCTTTGCTTCAAACATGTCATGTTGTAATTGGTAGAAAATAATGATCCTGCAATGATGCAAATTTGAAAATATTGGATTGAAAGTGATGTGGGTACCTTTGTTGCTCTTGTGTTTTTCTTCTGTTAGTTTCAGATCTTTTAAAAGTTTACTATTACATCTTTGAAATGGGGAATATACAGACAAATGCCTACTTTTTTGTCATGTTTGAACACATACAGTTCACTAGATCATCATCAATACGCAATTTATCCTTCCAATCACTCAAAGTTCAGTGTCATGTGCTAAATATTATTTACTTTTTTAGATCGAATTGGCATATATATTGTAAAAAAATAAATAATTAAAAGTTTTAATTTAAATATAATAGCTTCACTTAATAATGAAAATTTATAATTATTAATTTAAATACCCATCAAATTATTTTTTAAATAAGTACAATTATTTATAAATTATACATACCAAATATACAATTTAATAAACAGTTAATTTTGAAGGTCTCATCACATTTTTTAAGTTTTAACACTTGAGATTAGATTGTTTTTGTCTCAAAATAACGTCGTTTTGGGATAGAAATTAAATTGGAACAAAGTAATTGAGATAGATCATCTGAATCCTTGGAGAGTTACTCTGAAGTTCTACCAATGCTTTTCGTGTACAATGATTAAGAGCAAAGAAGGAAGATGTATTATTTTTGTAGGTGTTTGCAAGACTTGAACTCAAATTCAGGTATTCATCGTTATCAAGTAGCAACAAATACAAATTGCATTACTTTATATACAGACAAGATTTTGTAATTTAATTTATTAATTTATAATTAATTAATTAATTTTTAATAATAAAAATTATTATAATAAATCAAACAAAAAATTTAATACTAAACCAAAATTGAGTGGTAAAAAACCACATATTTGATATGCAGCTAGATCTAGCTTTATCTTAGCTCCCGTTTGATTGAGCTTTTAGAGGGTTCAAAAGTACTTTTTTCTGCCGCAAAAGTTATTTTAAGCCAAAAGTAAATGTTTGACTGTAAACTTGAAAAACACTTTTGAAGTAGAAATAATTTTTTTAAAAACTCAAATATAACTTTTTTTAAAGTTAAAATTTGAAGCTTTTTAAAAAAGCTAAATTTTCGCCACTTACGTAAAGAAGAAAAGCCCCAACTATCTGTTTTGTTTCTTCTGTTAATCATTCACTACCCTTCTGCAAGTTTGTAAAATTGAAAACTTCCGACCGAACACTGAAAATAGATATTCAGAAGTCCAAGAAAAAGAAGCGATAACATGCGGCGTGTTATAAAAAATAGAAATAATATGGTGTGCCACTAATTATAGATGATCACATGTGTATTAGGATGGTTTGGTTTTACCTACACATATAGAGTAGATGGTCACATGTGTATTGGGATGGTTTGGTTTTACCTACACATATGGGGTAGATGCTCACATGTGTATTTGGTATTTGAAATGTACTATAAATAGAAGGCTTGATGTAAGAGAATGAATAAAAATTGATAAGAATAAGTCTTCTTTCCCAAATACTCTGAAATTTTAGTTTCAGTTTTATAACACGGCGACAATTTTTCAGCGAGCCATTTTTTCCCTTGATATTTTCCTTCTTTTGCGTCCCTAAAAGACACTCTCTTCGTTTATGCACATCGCCCTTGTACATAATCGTACAAAGTCCAGACTCCAGACCCAACGCTACATGCTACATATAGTAACTAACTTGGAGGACCAAAGCCGAAGTTAATGGCCCTGTTCATTGCACAGGGTTGCTCCAAGTTGCTTCTTAATAATGATGGAGTCCACCGTAAGCTTCTTTGCAAAGCTTTTGGTAGTGGGTCGAGATCATTTAAGCTTTTTCACAAGGGAAAGTTCGACCTTTTCGGTTCTGTCACGCGGCTCTATGCTTCTTCTCTGAGTGGGTTGTATGCAAAAATGCACAGTTATGAGAAGAGACAAACACTCAGCAAAAAGATATTTGGTTTATGTTATTGATTTGAACTAAAGTACAGAAGATCGACGAAGACTTATAGTAGACAGCAGTGGTAGTTTTATACGGTTGGAATTAGTATTTGGGATGAGGTCAAATTATTAAATTAGGTGAAATCATCACCTGCAAATTGCAAATGTACTGTGAGAAGTTTTATATTGTTTAATTTACATTAAATATTATTTAGCATAAATAATTTTATTATAAAATAAAATATAGTTAAAATAAATAAAAATACTTTTTATTTTTATGTTGCCAAACAATCTACTTTATGAAGCTCTTAAAAAAACTGTTTTTAATTGACAGTCAAACAGTCAACTATTTTTTTAAAAAAGTTCTTCTCAGAAAAATTTTACTTACAAAAAATCTACTGATAAAAGCTTTACGGCCGGAATTAGTATTTGGGATGAGGTCAAATCACTAAATTAGGTGAAATCATTAGTTGCAAATTGTAGATGTAATGTAAGAAGTTTTCTACTGTTTAGTATACTTTAAATATTATTTAGCATAAATAATTTTATTATAAAATAAAATATAGATAAAATTAATAAAAGTACTTTTTATTTTTATATTATCAAACAGTCTACTGTATAAAGTTCTTTAAAAAATTATTTTTTTAATTAACAGCTAAACAGTCAATTGATTAAAAAAAACACTTTTTTGAGAAATTTTACTAGTGAAAACTTTATTAATAAAAACTTTATTGATGAAAGCTCGTCCAAACAAAACTCTTATTCACCTGTCAGAGAGTTCATATGTAAACCCACGTGATGCGACCTTTTGGCTACTTACATATTCAATTCCTTTTCATGTCTGCAACTTGCTGCCTTTGCCTTTATTTATATAACACAGCTAATAGATACAATCACTGCTCACCAAATGCTTAGAACTTAATGGCGTTACTAGCATCAAACACAGTGATTAATGTTTTATATATTACACACTTCCACGTTTAGGGAATCAGCCATTGGCATCTAACTGTTCCGATCGGTGATTAATACACTAAAAAGTTTAGGATTATCGAATTTTATTATTATTTCTTTTACAAAAAATAATATTCTTAATTAAATTAAAATTGATAAGATTAATTTTTTTACCTTTTAGGGGTGATTGATACGGTGGAGTGAACGGGCATAGAGTCAAAAGATTTTGTGTTCGATTCTCTTTACCTCTGTTTTTTTGTTAAAACTTGTCGTATAAGGCTTCCTTAATGTAAAATACCCGATTAATATGATACGCAAGTTTTTACGTTAATTTAGATATTTATTAAGTATTCATTCAAAAGATAACAGCTGCTGCGAACTTTTCCGTTAGAAAACGTTCGTTATATCGAAACAATATCAGCCACGTGAAAATACCTTGTCGAGTAATTCTAATTTCATGCTCGTGGAATTGAATTCAATACGGTGATCATCAGTCATTACGGTTCAAATCCTGTTTTGAACTTTGTTCTATGCTTAAAAACGATGTAGTTTTGAATTAAAACGGCGATGTTAAACAGGTTGGAAAAAGGTTTTGGGAAAATCGGATCTGGTGCCAGTCATCAGTCATCACCCACTATAAAAGTACATCCACCTCTCTCCCTGTGTATACCCCACCTCCGTGTTTCTTCTTCTATTCGATTCTTATCCCTTCTCCAATTACTCGTCGGAAAATTCTTGCAAATCACCGGAAAATCTCAGGAATTCTCTTTTCCTTCCTGGAAAACCAAACCTAACTATTCCTTTTCCTTATTTTTCCCAAAAAATGGAACAAGCTACGGGTTTCTCCAATCATATGTATCATGGAAGTTAAAATTTCACTAGTCTTGTCCCTTGCTTAACTAACACGTGGGGAGATTTACCGTTAAAGGTCGACGATTACGAGGACATGATCATATACAACTACCTTCATGACGCCGTTAGTTCTGGGTGGTGCCGTAGTGTAGTAGTCAGGTAAGTTATAGAGGGTCCAGGATTTGTACAAAGTCTGGTTCCAGGACCTTCCTTGTCTGAACTTGATGCTTTAATAAGATACTATAACTTCTCGTCTTGTAATAAAACAATAAGATCGTGAGCATTCATTGTTTCTAGATGAAATGTTCACCAATAAGCAATTACATGACATATAACCGTGCTCGCTACCACAAGCTAACTTTTTTTCGTGTCAGTCAACAAATTCAATCCCAATTCACGTGATGAATTGATTTAAATATTGTAGAATAGTAATTAAACTTAAACTTATTTTTTATTATAAAAAATTAATCTTACCAATTACTCAATCTTAAATTTTTTTTCTTCTAAAAAATGGTTTTACACAATTAAAAGGGTAAGAATTATTTCTTTTGGTACTGTTTAGTTATTGACTGATCAGTTATTTTTTAACTGATTGACCAAAATTAACTAATTAACTTTTTCAAAAAACTATTGGTCTTGTTTAGTTGTTGACTGATTGGGTTGGCTGAATCAACCAACTAACTAATTTTATAGAAATTGCTTGTAAGCACGTTTAGGCAACAACTTGTTGTCCTTTCCTATAATGCCCTTAGGTTTTGCGTTACCGTCTCTATGAGCAAGGTCAACAAGGCTCCTCTTTCACTCTGCCTCTTGGTTCGTTTCATGAAGGGCAAGGTTTGTTTCTCTTTATTGTTTCATGTTTCTGTCATTTATCAAAGATGGTGTGTTTTGTTACCTGTTCCAGTTTCTGTTTGATTTTTAGGAATATTAAAGCAACAAGTTATTGTTATTTATGTTGTTGTTATTAGTAGTTCTATTTTTTATTAAAGTTATAAAGTTAATTTTTGTAGAATTAAATACTTAAAATCTAAATTTTTATAAGAATGTTCAACAAAATATTAAGATATATAATATTCTTACCCTTATAATCTTTTAAAATTCATGTTTTCATAAATCATTTTACACATAAACAGCTAATACTAAATAGCTAATTTTACCAAATATCAAATAACAAACAGTTAATGCAATTTACTAGTCAAATAAGCTGATAAAATCAACTATCAGCTAACATTTAATGTAATCAACTGATTGTCAAACAGTATCAAAATTTGATTTGATACAATTAAACTTTGGTAGATTCCGTTTTGACAAAAACTAAGCCTTGGTTTGGATTGAAGGAAAGCAAGAAAAAAGAAAGGAAGAGAATTGAACTTCTCTTAGTTTTCATCGTTTGGACAAAAATAAGCAAAGGGAAAAGTGAGATAATGGAGAGGAAATTGAGAAAAGTTTGGGCCAAATATATTTCCCATCAAATTGGTGAGAAAGGAGGAGAAATCTAAGATAAAAGAACATCAATATATGTAAATTACCATAGTATCTTTATCTATGTATGTTGAATTTCCATAATCAAGGACATAAATGTTTCAAAAAATTCTTTTGTCCAATATATGTTTCAATGCTTTTTTTTAATAAATTAGAAAAACAAGTTTCATTTTTTTTTCCATTCTTTTCTCCTATTTTCTTTTCAACATTCCATTTCCTTTCTCTTATGAAAGTAACGATTCAAACAAAGGCTAAGAAACACATAGATCCATTATACCAAAGAAAATGATGCCTAAGTATCATTATCACCACGTTTTAATCTAATCTCCTTTGATTCTTTATAATAGTAAGCTTACTAATCTAACTCCAAGAAAAAAGGCCCCAAATCTTCTGTCCCTCTTCTCCTGATCCTATTCTGTCCCCCTCTTATTTGAGTCATTTATTTATGTGATAAATAAATGACTCAGATGAGAAGGGGACAAAATAGGACTAGAGTAAGGAGCTAGAGGATCCCCCGAGAAAAAATGGCAATAGTTTCAAAATCTAAAAGTCATTAGAGTATCATTAGAATTAAACTTAGTCAAATCCCACGTGATTTATTTGGTGAAGGCCGGGTTGAATGAATTGATTGATGACCAAACTAAACTTTACAATTTTTTAATTAATAAAACAATGCCGACGTGGTGAGCGATAGTGACCTCAAGTACCCGCTTTGTTGACGCAACGTAATGCAATTGGTCAAATACTTAATACATATACAGCATACAAGTTTGACCAAGACTTTCCGTTTTCGGACAGGCATCAAACTCTGGTGTCTCAAATTCAATGTTTGACCGGAAGAAAAACGGCACCGTATCTAGCTACATCTAAAACCGCCTTTTGTTTCGTTCCTTTCGTTAGCATGTCATCGATCACAGTCTTGATATGAAAATAAATTAATAAAATGATCAAATACTGAAAAACCGTAAGTTAGAATAGTTTCGCAAACTTTTACGATTCATTTCTTACAAATAAATAAAATTAGAAAAATTAAAAGAACTAAAAATAAAACAGTACCAAAAATTTGGTATTGCAGTTCGGCTCACTTTATCTACATCTGCGGGTCCTCACTTAGATTAAATACTTTCACTGTAATTTGACAAAAATTACACAAGATTGATTTAACTCGTACCATTCAATCTATATAACTATTCCACAACCTAACTACCCATGAAAGTTTTTTTAAGTCTGATAACATGACCAACTCGTGTTAACCTCGTTAGAGAATTTGTCTAACTATTTGTACTCAAAAGCAAAGACAAATAAAACAAGAAAAGTCAAATTTTCAGATCTGAAATTATTCACCAATATAATCAAGTTGCTGCTCCAATAAATCACACATTCACAAACAATAATCCTTCTCTGCGCCACAACCCACAGCTGATCAATAATGCCCAGAAAATCAGCAACCCATCTCAAGCGTCACCTCCTTACGAGAGATAATATAAGAATGACAAAAGAGTCGCTCAAAGACGCTCACACGATCAGCCCAAAAGAGAGGTGCAAAAACCAAGAGTCACAATTCTCACACATCGTATATACTCCTTTTTTCAAAGTAACCAAACCAAATATGCGCACTCAGCCACACCAAAAAAAACCAACGTCTCAATTTCGTAACCCACACACCCTTAATCACCAATATCCACACATGTAAAAAAAACAAAAAGAAAACCTGTTGCAAATTTTTTTTTATCACCGTATGTAGCAAGACTCTTTCTATAATACGGAGATATCTCATATATGGATAATCTTTAAATACCAAGATATCACCGAAAATAAAATATGTATTAAAGAAAAACTTCTGCAGTAATAGGGACATGTAGCAATGCAATCTTCAAGGTATATAAAAAATCCTATGTCCAATTTAAAATGCCAAAATCAAATAAGATATATATATAATAAATCCTAACAAATACAAATCTAGCTTTAACTAAGATTCTAATGTTTCAAAACACATATTTTAAATCAATGTTTAAAAGGTTGGATGAAAATTTAAACCAGTAAATCAAATGATTTAAAGTTTAAAAAATTCAACCAGTATTACACCAACATAAAACTGACTAAAAATTGAATACAATTAAATAATTTGAAATATGAATGAAAGAGTTTGTCCTTATATGTTGAAAATATGAAATTTAATTAAGAAAAAAGGTTTTTTAATAAAATTACTTAATAATTTACATATTAATTAATTAATTAATAAAATTTTAAGATAAAAATTTATTAAAATTA
>JANZLX010000006.1:33122212-33135211 GCA_025531955.1 Erythroxylum orinocense | reverse complement strand
CAATCATCTTCCCCGTAGCCAAGTCCTGCAAAACACAAGAATCAGGATAAAAAGTTACACAACATTTCAAGCCACTGCTAAGTTTGCTGATGGACATCAAGTTCAAGTTAAATGAGGGTACACATAAAACATTGTCCAATTTGAGGTCATGGTTAAAAATAATAGTGCCCGTACGCGACACATGTGCTATCGCGCCATTAAGTAAATTCACTGTGGGAATAATTGCAGCTTGTGATTCGGTCAAAGCAGAAGCTTCGGATATTATATGGTCCGTAGCGCCACTATCAAGAATCCACAAATTAATACGGGCAGAATCAATAGATACTGTAGATGCCGGAAACAAACCTGCAACATTTATGTAACTATCAGATTTACCAGAGGGGCGATTTAGCGAGGATATGGCTTGTGCTATCTGTTGCAACTGTTCAGGAGAAAAACCCGGAATTGAATTGGTTGGGTGTCCGTCAGTGTCCTACTGAGAGGCACCGGCCATATTGGCGGACGACTGATTGCCACGGATGCTGCGCTGATTATCCTACGCGACTTTTCCAGATCCATTTTTCAGGCGACATCGATCCTCCGTATGTCCCCTTTTATCAAAGAATTTGCAATGATATTTAAGAGTTCGACACTCATCAATTGTATGACCAGACCTATTACAGTGTTCACAGGATTTGTCCTTGGTGGATTTTGAATGTGTTGCTTTCTTCTGTACCGCTGCAGCAATTGAGAAATTTTCGATGGGCTCCGAAGTCACTTGGCTCTGCATCTCTTCTTACGCAAGCAGTGAATAAGCTTGTCGCACATTGGGCAATGGAGTCATCATCAATATGTTGGATCTCACCGTTTTATATGATTTGTTGAGACCCATGAGCAATTGCACCAACTTGTCTTCTTCGCGTTGATCAACATGTATTTGACGTTGATTACAGGTGAATGGCGCGCGATATGCCTCTAACTCGTCCCAGAGAGCCTTGAGTTTGGTGAAGTATGCCGACAGAGTCATGGTTCCCTGTGACATCATGGCTATCGACTTTTGGATCTGGAAAATTGTCGGGGCATTCTTCTGCGAGAATTGAACGCAGAGATCAACCCATACCTGATGAGCAGTCTTGGCGTAAATAATACGTTCAGCGATGTCTGCTTCAACCGAATGGGTTAACCAAGACAGTATCATACTGTTTACACTGGTTCCAAAGTACAAATTCTTCTGGATTTGCATCTTGAGATGGTTCTTCTATCGTGCCATTAACGAAGCCAATCTTCATTTTGGCAATAAGGGCATGCATAACCGATTTGCTCCAGGACTGGTAATTTGTCCCATTTAATTTGATTGGAACAAGTGAATGCCCTGGTTGATCGGAGTGGTGAATGTAATAAGGATGCGATGGATCAACATTCGAGGCTTTGAAGCTAGATATGGATAAGTCCAACATGTCGAAATAATGAAGAAGTATGGCGGAAGTTTTGATATTCAAGAGCACCAGGATCAATGCTCTGATACCATGAGAAGAATGAGAATCAGAATTGGGATGGAATATTTTTCCTTCATTGACGTTTACAGTGTTAAATACAATACAGAGAAACAATCAACTTCTAAGAAATAGGAGGTAAATCGGCTAACTAATGGTAACAGAATATATCCTATTTACAATCAAGATATTATCACATATCAAATAATAATTTCCTAATACAAAGGAAGGCTATAATTCGTTGTGGACCCTCCCATTTCCATACCTTTGGCCATACACTGCTGCAATTGCTGTCATCCTGCCGAGTAAGTAAATTATAGGCTGAGGAGATGGTAAACTTACCATTTTGGGATGGACCCCATAACATTCGATCTGAGCCGAATTTATGAGATGGTGGGAGGATTCCAGCGATCGCCAAACAAATTGATGGGGGAAGGAGATGTTGGAATAGATGCCAATGCCATCTGCCCCGATCGTCAACAAACTTCCATACTGGCTTATGCAACAACGACAGAGGGATGGGTTGCATAGATCGATGCATAAGCGGTCCAAAATCATTTACCCATGCATCCGTCCAGAATTGTGTTCTATAGCCATTGCCCACAACCCATTTCCGTCCTCCGAGGACATATGCCCACACTAACGACATACCTCTCCATACCATCGATCCGCCAAGTGCTGACAACTGGGTTGGTATGTTGTTGCAGTTGAACTTATATTTGGCGCTTAAAACCTGCACCCAAAGTGCCTCAGGATTTGAAAGCAGTTGCCAACCAAGTTTGGTCAAGAAGGCGTCATTGGTGTCCCTTGTTTTCCGAAGACCCAAACCCCCAACTGATTTTGGCTTACATACGGCATCCCAATTTAGCAAACCTTCTTTCATTTGTGCCTCATTGGATCCCCATAGGAAACACCTGCTTATCCTATCCAGTTCGTCACATAATAGGCGAGGGAGTTTGACTGTTTGCATGGTGTAGTTGGGGAGCGCTGATAAGAAGGATTGAATGAGGCTGGTTCTGCCTACCAGCGATAGAAGTTGGCCCCGCCAGCCATCGAGTTTGCGCTGCACCGTATCAAGAATATATTGGTAAGAACGCTTGGATGTGCGTTTATGGATTATTGGAACGCCGAGGTACTTCCCTAGGTTTGTGGCATATTGAAATCCCAGTTGTTTGCTTGTATCTCGTGCCAGGCCGATGGAGACATTCTTAGAATAAAAACATTTAGTCTTGGCTGTACTCACCTTTTGCCCTGAGGTGTCACAGAAAACTTAAAGGATATGATGAATGGTTTGAATTTGTTGGTCATCTATCTTGGCGAACAAGATCAAATCGTCTGCAAAAAAAAGATGTGTGAGTGGCGGTCCTCCACGGCTCAGAGAAATCGGTTTCCTTTTCCTGTCCTCAACTGCCTGGTTTATCATATGGCCTAGTCTCTCAAGGCATAAGACAAAGATATACGGGGATAAGGGATCCCCCTGACGAATGCCCTTCGTTGGTGTGAAGCTTTCCGATAGGTCTCCTCCCCAATTGACTTGCATTGACACAGAGGTGATACATTTCACGGTGAGAGCGATGATTTGGTTGGGTAAGCCTACTTGTATCAAAGTATCATGAATGAACTCCCATCGCAAACGATCATATGCCTTGTCAAGGTCTACCTTAATGGCCATATATCCTGAGCGTCCCTATTTTTTCCTCATGGAGTGGATTACTTCCTGCACAATAATAATATTGTCTGTGAGCTATCGATGGGGAACAAAACTGCACTGGGTTGGGGCCACTAGTTCAGGAAGAAAAGGTTTGATCCGGTTAACTATAATCTTTGCCAAGACCTTGTAGGTGATCGAACAAAGACTAATAGGTCAAAATTGTGAGATGGAGCTGGGTGATGGGATTTTTGGGATTAACACTAAGATGGTTTTATTTATCTCAGCCTCCCAAATTTCTAAGCTGAAAAGTCGTTGAATAAATTCCTGCATTTTTGGCCCTACCACAGCCCAATGTTTTTGGAAGAAAAGTGCATGAAAACCGTCTACCCCCGGTGCTTTGTTGGCGGCTATTTGGAACATAGCCATTGTGATTTCCTCTTGTCGAAGTGGGTTCCCCATGTCCTCTGTGGTCGTGGGTGTCATAGGTGGAAAGTAGGCAATTGGTGTAAGAGACGATGAAGGAGCATCGTCATTGGTGTACAACGTCTGAAAATAAGCCTTTGCAATAGTTCGTAATGCTTGTTGATCGAAAACTTCAGTTCCATCCTCTACACGCAAAGAGTTGATTGTCGTGCATTTTCGGTGTACCTTAGTCTGTGCATGGTAGTATTTTGTGTTCCGATCTCCATGTGACAACCAAAGGGCTCGGGATTGCTGATACCAATATAGTTTGTCTTCTGTCAAGACTTGTTCTAATTCTCGTCGAAGTACGACTTCCAACTGTTCTAGGTTAGATGAAGGATGCACCTCCAAGGATCTTTGAATGCCCGCAAGACGAGCCATTAATCAATTTTTACGGTGAAATATGTTGCCAAAGTCCTCCTGATTCCATATTTGTAATTGCCTAGCAAATCGGCGGAGCGATTCATAGAATTCATAGGAAGTATGGGTCCAGTGGTGTTGCACTAAATGTGCAAAAGAGTCATTGGCGAGCCATGTCGTTTGAAACCGAAAAGGACGCTTAGAAGAGGAGGCTTGGTAGGTCTGCTGTAATGTTAACAAAATGGGTCGATGAGCAGATTTGAGATGTGGAAGATGGCGGACAAAAGTATTAAGGAAGCTATCCTGCCATTTATTCGAGCAGAACACTCTGTCTAATCTTGTCGCTAAAGTACCCCTTCGCCAAGTATATCGGGAACCCACAAACCCTATGTCTTGTAACTGGCACTGTTGAATACAATCTTGAAAATGTTTATTAACAATTCTTCTGTTGTTAGATCCACCCCGCTGGTCTTTGGCCTCCAACTTAGCATTAAAATCACCTCCAATTATCCAAGCTCTCGTCGTAGTCCTACGAAGTCTCATCAAGTTCTCCCATAAGAATTTTTTATATTGATTCTGGGGGCTGGCGTAAACCGCCGTAAATGCAAAAGCAGCATTATCCTTCAGTATATTCATATGGACAAATTGTCTATTGGCAACCAGAATTTGGACATCCACGTACGCCCTCCATAAAACCCATATACCTCCAGAAAAACCGTTAGCTTCCACACGGAAAGATTGTGAGAATCCCAATCTTCAGATTACCTGGTTAGCCCTGCTTCCACTAATTCTAGTTTCTAGCAGGACTACCATAAAAGGTTTGTGCAGTCGAACTATGGATGATAACACCGGTTTTAGTAGCTTGCCACCCGCACCTTGGCAATTCCATACTATAACTAACATAATTAATTATAGAAAGATGGACACCACTTTACTCAGGCATGGGGGAGCCTGTGTCCATTGTCTTGCTCATCGACGGGATCCATACAGGTATCGTGTGGTAGTGCTTCCGGTTGGGAGTCATTAACCATATCGACATCTCTTCCCCCTGCTGTATCAAGCACCTGATCAGGTGGTTCGGGTTGTGGAGTTAAATATGGCAGCTGAGATGCGGGGGAAAAGTATGCAGCTGCATCCATTCCCGTTGTTGCAGTCCCCTCTAATTCCATCTCTGTATCGTCTGGGAGGCGGAAGTCTGAGGACTGGTACACCACGTCCTTATGGGTAGCTAGAGAAATCGCTTGGTGAGAAGCAGCATGCTGGTTTTTGGACGTCGATGCATGCACAGAATGTTGCTGACCTCGGGTGACGTCATTTTGTCTTGAGGTTGGTGGCATGGAGACGGTAGTGGAGTTGGGAAAGAAAATCACTTTATCTTTATGAACTCCACTGGGTTGATTGGGAAGTGGGTTTCTCTTTATCGGAGATTTCAGCTTTTCTATACTTCGCTGGACGTCTCCTTTAGTGATGCCCATGTGATCTGTAGTGGGTTGCTTGGAATGGGTGGTGGCAGTAGATCATGTTGTCTGATCAAAGGGGATGTCCTCTGCTGCAAGGAGATTAAATCGTGAACCCTGATTTGTCATGTGGGTCCTCTCAGTTACCGTGTGTGGTGCTGGTGCTAGCACTTGAGTATTTTGCTTTCGGCTACGTTTGGGGACTTGGACCCAAGGTCCATAAGCTTCTTGTGGAGTGTAAGCAGCTGGCTGTGGGTTGAGAGTCTTCCTCAACCAGGTTCGTTGCTCCGCCAACCATGGTAGGCCTGGAAGGAGGATGCGTTGTCTTGGACGGACAAATTTCGGTGCTGTGACCAACTTTTCCACAGGAAAAACAAATTTGAGGTAAGCCTTCATAAGCCACCTTTATCTCTTCCCCATCTACTTCCACTCTGGAGATAATTGGTTCGGTGAGATCAATATCTACCGCCACTCTTGCATATTTGCCCCGTTGTGCCTGTTGTGTAGTATTATCTATTCTCACTGTATGTCCGACAATGTTACCCAGAGCTTGAAGGATGGCTGGGTGGTATTGTGACACCAAAAGTTCTGGGAAGCGCACCCAGACAACTGCTCTCGTAACTGTCCCTTGTGCTGGTCTGAACTGGGGGCTCCAAGGTTGCACCGCCAGAGTATGGCCAAAGATAACCCAAGGGCCTTTGGTAAGTGTTGTTTCGTAATCCTCGAGTTCAACCAGGTTAACTAAGAAAAAATCATTCTCTAAGTCAATCACTTTTAAGGGACCAGTGAGATTCCACATGATTTTAAGCCTGTTCTTAAGCAACCGAAATCCTATTCTTCTTCCCAATAATTTTACAATAACGGCTCGTTCCCATGTTTGATTTAGGCGATGTTTAAAGGCGGCTGATAATTCAATAGAGTTGTCGTAAGAACCCTGGACTCTAATAATATCTCCGTCTTCAACCTCTACCAAGTGTTCTTCTGGCCAGGGTAATTCGTCGTCGACGATGGGTGGTTGGTCAGCTATCACAACAGTGTTGTAAGACTTGGGCGTTCCCATGTGAGGTTGAATCTCCTCGTCACGATCCCGGAGACGAAACTTTTTTGCAGTGAGGCCATCGGTGGTAGAGTGGATGGGATCGCCTCGCGTAGCTGCAGATCTTTTCGAGTTGTCCATGATTCTTCGCAATCGACAGTATTGTTATCAAAAGACTCTTTAGGATCAAGAGAACATCCCTCTACTTTTTACGGAAAGCTTCATGAGTAATCTTGTTAATAGTAACTGTGGACTTCATATCCTTACTTATTTTATCTAATGAGTCAAATTCTTAAGTAGAGAAATTGAGAATTAAGATTCTTCTGGTTATCTGAAAATTTTAGGAATTTTATTTAATTATATTGTAATTAACTGAATTAGTTAACTAGGGTAATTATAATTAAGTAGTTTAATTAGTTTTAATTATGAATTTAAAATAAAAATTATAAAAATAACTTAAACCTAGCACATAGGCTCCACTACGTAATGTGAATGCCATGTGATACAATAGGGCCCACGTATTATATTATAAAATCTATACAATATTAGTGTTATGACACATAATATACTTAATTTCACTCAATTTTTTGTCAACTCAAGGTATATTTTAAATGTTTTTGTAAATGAAAACATCAGGGTCTAATTTATACATCTTATCAAATTCATAAGATCCTTCTTAGTAGAACTAAAGAATAAGTAGCCCTAATATGTCCAGAATGGGTATCATTAATGAGATGAGTTTTTATTTTTTGTATATAAATTTTGCCCATTCCTTACCTCGTTAGAATTCTTTACAATTAATTATGAATCTTTCCTTTCGTGGATATTATCCCCAAAATGATTTTACGTCATATAAACTTGAGAGAATAAAAGCTAACAACGTTCTAAAGTAAGAAAGAATCATACTTCATATAAACTTGGAGAATAAAAGCTATTATAATAATTTGGCATATAAAAGGCTATAACTAAATACGTTTATGAGTCGCCAAAATTACTCTTGAGTCTTGATAGCTATATGAATACTAAAACAATAATTAAATGATTCACAATTTATATTTAATACACACTGTCAACTTGCGAAGAGTGAGTTGGTGATGGTGATAAAAATTGCTTTTCATGTACCTGTTTTGCTATTACGAATGCAATGCTGGGAAACAATTGATGCAAGAAATGCAGTGCTCAAAATTTTTCGTCATGACCTTGTGGTATCTCACGTTAATGATCAATCACAAGAATTCATAACCATGTGCAACAAACAGGTTCACCCATTCTTGTCAGAATATGGTGCTGAACAAAGATGGACAATACTGGGAAAATGGCAGAAGAAACTCAAGGGTAAAGTTTAATTTGACTTCCACTTGCTTTGAGGAACCTGGCAAAGGCGGCAATCCAAAAGCTATTTTGATTCTCAAATCCTGTGACCATCTTGTGTAGAATTCTAAGGAGAAAAGGATGGTTAATTCTGTCCTGCAAAAGAAACCGCACATTTGCTTTATTTCATCGCGAAGACAAACTCTATGAAGCATATGTATTTAATCTCTCTAGATGCGGACGATATCTTTAAAATTGACAATGCAAGTCAACGCTCGTTCAAATTCACTCGCTTCTAAGGCAAATGTGAGGCGGCAGTAGCCAGGAATTCCGGTCCAGGCACCAGTGTTGATGCATAAACCTGTAGACCTTGCAATGGCTTCCCTTATATTCCTATCGTCCAGCTTCACTTCATAAAGGTCGCCAGCTGAATTTCTGATCTTAATAACTTTGTTAAGGTAACCCGAGGGCTTTGCGACCAAGGAGACGCCACCACAGGGTTGTAGTACATCCCAGCCACATTTCTGCAATGTCTGTTTGAAAAAGAAAAAGTAAATGACAAAGAAGATGGAAATAGCGAATCTATCAATCCAGACTGAACTTTCAAGAGAAAAGCAAAGCGGAAATATTAAATTCAACGTTAGGTAGGAACTAATAGAATGAACTAAAATTTAGGATGTAACAGTCACTTATAATATTATAAAGACAAAAGCTGAAAAATGCATGGCCTCGAGCATCACGATCTCTTACCTCCTTCAGGCGTTGAGATCTAGATTTCAACTCTTTCGTTTTCTCTGTGAGAGTGTCCAAAACGGCCCTCCAACTCAGCAATTTTTTTACCGCATATCTCACTGTGCTATGGGGCTTGCTTAATCCTGGAAAGCTAAAGAATGCATCAACCAAAAGCGGATGGCTGTAAACCACAAACCCGAATTTGAGTGCTCCACTGAGGAGCTTCAAGTCCAGACCTCCAAGCAGAGTCACACAAAAAGATGGGTTGCTAGAGTTAAGCTTTGATAATATGGGTTCCAAATTCCAGCCACCCCAGCCCTCAAATTCCAATCCTGAGAATGAAGTATCAATGACAACTCTTGCCCCAAATTTTGCACATGTAGTTAGTAAGGTATCCATCTCATCTTTGCTGTAAACCAAGCCTGTGGGATTGACTGTTGGACCACACATATACACCCATGGCCTATTTGCAGCCCTGAGTACTGTTGTAAGTACATTTTCTGTCAGCTTAAATCCTACTTTAGGGTCAGTAGTAATGCTCACAATATTTGCCTTCAGAAACCTAGCAGCAGAAACAAAGTTTCCGTTCCAGCCAGATGGGAAGCAAAAAGTTCCCCCTTCTTGGATGCAGCAGAGAACCAATCTATTGAACAAAGCTTGTGAGCTCTCACTATACACAATCTCTGTGCTGCTATCAGTCGGAAATCCATAACTGTCTTTTATATATTGTTTGATGCTAGGAGTAACATCAATTTCTGATTCAGTCATGTTCTGCCTGGCAAAACTTTCAAAAATTGCTGCCTTGACAGGAGAAGGGCTGGGCAAAAAACTTTGATCTACATCCATGTGAATCAATGAAGAATTCTCTACTTCGCCTATTGACAGTTCTGAATCATTCAGAACCAACATAGCTGGGCTTCCAATGTCTACTCCACTTGATTTGGCTTTTCCACATTCCCTCTAGAGCACATGACATATTTTAGCCAATTTTGAAAAATAAAATTTAATAGTGCAAGAATCAAAACTAGATAACCAGTCAACTTACACGACCTACAAGTCGATCTGTGAGATGCAAAATCCACAGCCACATGAAATAATATGAAAAGGAAGAAAAGAAAAGGATCCCTACATCAAAAGAGGAAGGAAAAGAGAGATGAAAAACTGACGAACCTCTGCAGGAAGATGCCTGTCTGCAAGCTGAAAAGCTAGAAGCTCATGGAAAAGACAGCCATAGTAATACTGCCTAATCGGTGCTGTATTCCCTTCCAGTACTTCCACTGTTTTGGACAAGGCTTTCAAGACAGCCTCTTCCTCTGAAATGACAAAACCTACCTCTAAGTCTGAGTAAACCTGGAAAGTATGTCACTTCCATTACGATATAGATCTTCTGACTTGACAACAAACTGAATTGAGGCAATGGTAAACTTTACAACTAGGAAATTGTGATCAACCAGAATAGTAAACCTCTGCATATACCTGGTTCTTCACAAGGCCACAAATAATTGCAGCATGTGAAGGCAAAGGATGTCCTGCAAGATATTTTAGGACGCCATTGGAACTAGGAAGGCTGGATAGCTCAAATTGGTCAGATATGTCTAAGAAAAGGTGGGATCCAATTTCTTTAGTGACATCTAAGAGCTGCACAAAAGCTGAACTAGTGACGGCCTCAAATTGAGCCAAACCCATAACAACCACCTGTGGCCTCAGCTTTTTGATAAGCTCTACCATTAAATCTGATTGTCTAGGTGCTTCAATGACTGTGATGACATCCTTTTCAGTTTCCGTACCCTGCAAGTATAGTTTTTAGTTACTACATATCCAACAACCATTATGAACTTCTATCCAGGCTTAAATTTCCAAAGCAGGACAGTTTTGATAAGAATTAACTACTATCACATGAAGGAACCTTTATGTAATTCAACAGAGAATAATTTTCATCTCGACACTGCTATTAGAGAATTTCAGCAGAAACTTATTTGGTGTTTTGATGGCTCCAGTCATGAAAACAAACTCCAACCTGAGTTGGTCTCCAAAGACAGCAGAATTTGAGTTTATAAGAAAGAAAAATATAACAGAAGTTCAGGCTAGGAATGCCCTGGGTACGGGTCAGTGCATATATAAACATAATGATATCCATTGTGGAGGGTTCAGATCCTCTGTTCCCATTAGCTTGTCCCAAACCTGTTTCCGCCCAATACGACGTTGTGTATGTCTAAATGTACATAATGACATAAAACGACATCGTATTGGGGCAGAAACAGGGTTGGAATAGGCTAATGGGAACAGAGGATTTCATGCCCATTGTGGATGGTTGGAAGACATAAACAACAACAATATGATTTGCGTCAAATAGAAGTATGCATCTGCATGGTGAACTTATAGTGCTTCACATTCAAACTAACACAACATTTACTTTGCCTAAAGTAACAAATCACTGCCAGAAACCAAGGTTCTAACAATGTTTGTGATACTTAAGCAACCTGAAAAGCAGGGACTGAAATTATGCACTCCCATTAAGTTCCCATGTACTTTACATCCAACTGAAAAGTACACATTTATCCAAGCAAAGCAATGGGTCAATGAAATTTTGAGGACTCCAATTTATAGAATCACTTAAAGAGATAAAAAAAGATGCAATAAATGCACAGCTTACCATAATTTCCAAGGATCTCAACCATTGACGGGGCAGTTGTCGAGTTAAATGTTCATCAACAATTGCAAGATGAGGTGATAATAATCGCAAAGAATGCTCGATCGCTACAGTTCTTGAGGGAAAGATGATAACATTCTTGAGTGAATTGAAACAAACAAGTCAGTAATACTTCTCAGATAATGTATAACTAAAAGTAGAGAATTTCTTTACAGAATAGTCATCTGTTTTAATGGCTCATCATTCTAGAAACAGGTAGAAGTACCTAAAAGACATTGCCAACATTATCAATTAGATATGGTATGGAAAACGCAAAGCAATTTCATTATCAATTAGATATGGTATGGAAAACGCAAAGCAATTTTGACTTATTACCTGTGAAAAGTTTTCTATAAAAGTTTTACGTTGGGCTGCAAAAAATACCATGGCAGGCAGGGATGCTATAGAATTCTGGACAACATCATTAGGACCCCAACATTGCAGCAGCTACTTCATTTTATTAACTCTTAACTATTTATAATGGCAAATATGTTTCTCCATACTTTTAAAAAAATGTTTCTCCACCAAAATCCAAAAAATTGCGCAGTTATGATATACATAGAGAAAACATTTGGGAGAAATGTAAAATCAACTACTATCTTTTCCATATGCAGCATGCATGAGACTAAGCCAATTATCAGTAGTGCAATTAGCAGGAGAAACACATTTGGTTCATTTGAAAAAGACACAAAGATGCTATGTTCTACTGACATAAAATGTACCATGAGGCAGCTTCTCTATCACATTTCATTTGATAGAATAAAAATTGGAACGTTTCCATTTCCAAGAATTTGAGTTTTGAGTTATTCTTTTCAAGATTTCAATTCTTAGGGTAACGACAAAGAACTGATATCCCAAATAACTAAATTTTAATCATAGAAATTTGCTTAATTCTAGATACTGGAATAATTAATTTGAATTACATCATCCAAAAACACATCTGCTGATAAAAACACAAGGAATGTGAAACTTTAATTTGAAAGAAACATTATACAGACAAATATAAAACGCTAGCATATAGCTTTCCACTCAACTCCATAATTTAAGAATTATATCTTCCTGAAATTGTTATGGCATTTATTAGGATTTAAATTAGAAATCCTTTTCCTACTAGAATAAGGATTCTAAGAACACTATATATATGTACTTAGTCTTTCATCAATAAGAAGCAATCTGGAATTTTTCTACAACTTGAGAGTTTCCAATTAGAAGGTGTGATGCTTTCTTCTAAGAGTGATTCTTAGATCCTAGGAGTGATTTCTAGTTTTCTACTATCTATTCTTTGTGTTCTTCCCTAAAAATTCCAACAATCCTAACCTAAATTCCAGCACTCTCAAACCTATATTCCAGGCGTATTAAACCCTAAAATCCATAGCCTAAAATTCCAACAATCAAACCTTAAATTCCCAGCTTTACAAAATCTGAAATTTCTACATTCCTAGCCAAAATTCAACCTTGAAACCCAATACTCCAGCAGCCTAATATCAGCCATATTTCCTAATTTTGTGCTTTTAATTACTAGTTCATAATTCTTCTATTTTTCCTACATCATTTATGTGCAGAAGTTTTCACTTTATGCTGCCTTGGAGTTATTCATGCCATATTTAGTTCAATTTATACGTGGTGAGAAACATCATTCTTATAGATTCACTACTATTGAGTTAATATTGTGCAAGTTTCCTAACTTTTTTTTAGTAACATCTGTTCTTTTGATACAGGATAGTGCGCATGCATAACTATGGAAGTATGAAAATGATAGAGCCAAGGCAACACAAGTCTATGTTAGGAGGAATAAAAAGAGAGCAGAAGGGCAGAAATGAGTATACACA
>JANZLX010000006.1:33082317-33100869 GCA_025531955.1 Erythroxylum orinocense | reverse complement strand
ATACAAATTATTATTAATTATATAAAAATATTATTATTAATTATTTAATAAATTTTATTAAAATTTGAAAATAATTTATTTATATTTTATTTATGTAGAAATATATTGAAACAAGAATAATTTTTAATATATTTTTATTAATAAAAACAGAAAATATATAAAATTATTATTTAATTGTTTGTATATATTTCTAAATAAATAAATAAATAAATTTTAAATATAAAATTTTTATTTCATTATTAAATATATATAAATATTATTAATAATATAAAATTTTTATTATTAATTATTTAATAAAATTTATTATTTTAAATATTATTATAATATATTTAATATATTAATATTATGATTTGGTCAGAGTAGATATTAAGAAGAATTATTGAGGGTATATTAGATAGTATGTATTTATTAGTTTATGTTTTATTCTAAACCTTCCGAATTGAAGGTTTCATATTTTCACTGTTTAGGATGGAATGGAATGTAACATGAAGCCCTCCGCTTCCATCTCTAACCCCTTAATCAAACAGGGCCTCAAAGATGTTTGTAATAAGTAATGTTTTAAAATCACATATAAAATTAAACCAGTAAAACAAGATATTTAAGATTTAAAAGGTCATTAAATCGCTTTTAAACCAGTTAAAAATTGAATAAATTAATAAAATTTAAAATAAAATAATTTAAAATTATTTAAAATTTTATTAAATAAAAATTGAATCATTTATTTTTATTTATTAATTTATAATAAATTAATGCATTATTTTTTGATAACAAAAATTATTAAAATAAATCAAAATAAAAATTTTAAAACCAGAAAAAAAAAAAAGAGTGGCAGAAAACCCACACATTTGATATGCAGCTAGATCTGGCTTTATTTTAGTCACCCGTTGGTGAGTTCATTGGTAAACCCACGTGATGCGACTTTTTGGCTACTTTAGTACTTACGTATTCAATTCCTTTTCATATCTGCAACTTGCTGCCTTTGCCTTTATTTATATAATAGTATAATACAGCTAACAGGTAACAATCACTGCTCACCAAATGCTTACAACTGAATGGCGTTACTAGCATCAAACATAGTGATTAATGTTTTATATATTATACACTTCCAAGTTTAGGGAATCAACCACTGGAATCAAGTGTTCCGATTGATGATTAATACACTAAAAAGTTTTTGATTATCAAAATTTATTTTTAAAATAATGTCAAAATAATTTTATAGACAATTAAAAAATGATATTCTTAATTAAATTAAAATTCACACAAAGTATGCTAGGATTTTTTTTTTTTTTGCCTCCTAAGGGTGGTTGATATGGTGGAATGAAGGAGTACGGAGTCAAAAGGTTCTGTGTTTGATTTCCGTTATTTATGCTCTCTCGATCGGACCTGTCGTATAAGTCTTGCTTAATGCAGAATACCTGATTGACATAATTTGTAAATTATTGTGGCAATTCAGAGATTTACCCATTACACGTAAAAAAACTACAAATTCCTCAATTTAAAAAAAATTGTTGATAAATAATTAAGAATGCTTTTAAATCTCCCAATTTTTTGTGACTAGTAAGATTTTCCCTTGACTTGTTATTGTCGTTGTTATTTAAATTTGATAAATACATATTTGAGCTGCATTTTTGCAATAAAAAATTAAAAATAATAATATTTTTAATAATTTATAAAGTTGAAAACTTGACCAACTTTACATCGTTCTGGAATAGTCTGTAAAGAACTGTGGACTGAGCTGATCTCTTTTAAAGCCATTGCCAAGATTATTTATGTAACATATTAAAAATATCTCTTCTGCACTGACCGCTACTTCCAAGTTCCACTGTTCAAGTCTCAAGAGAGTAGTCGACAATCGAACACGAGTGATGTTAGAAAACGACGTCATATCCAAACAATATCAGCCACGTGGGAATACCTTGTCGAGTAATTCTAATTTCATGCTCGTGGAATTGAATTCAAGAGGAGAAAACAAACTACACTAGCGATATGAGTAATGACAAAATCGATAAAAGAATATTCAATACAGTCATTACGGTTCAAATCCTGTTTTGAACTTTGTTCTATGCTAATAAACGATGTAGTTTTTGAATTAAAACGACAATGTGTTTTTGCGCGAAACAGGTTGGAAGAAGGTGTTGGGAAAATAGGATCTTGTGCCAGTCATCACCCACTATAAAAGTACATGCACCTCTCTCCTTCTGTGTATCCCACCTCGGTGTTTCTTTCTTCCATTCCATTCTTATCCCTTCTCCATAAAATCTCAGGAATTCTCTTTTCCTTCCTGGAAAACCAAACCTAACTGTTCCTTTTCCTTATTTTTCGTGAAAAATGGAACAAGGTACGGGTTTCTCCAATTATATGTATCATCGAAGTTCAGGTTTCACTAGTCTTGTCCCTTGCTTAACTGACACGTGGGGAGATTTACCGTTAAAGGTCGACGATTCCGAGGACATGGTCATATACAACCACCTTCACGACGCCGTTAGTTCTGGGTGGTCTCCGGAAGATATGGCGGCCGCTACCATTAAACTGGAGCCGACACGCGAGGAGGAGACGGGCATAGTTTCAGATGATATGATAAATAAGGCAGTGTTTGACTATACGTATTTGGCGAGCGAAAGTGGTGGTTTTAATAACAAGTCTTCGAGAGGAGCGCACTTCAGAGGCGTGAGACGGCGGCCCTGGGGCAAGTTCGCGGCGGAGATACGCGATCCTTCGAGAAACGGCGCCAGAGTTTGGCTTGGGACATACGAGACGGCGGAGGAAGCTGCGTTGGCTTATGATAAAGCCGCTTATAGGATGCGTGGATCAAAGGCTTTGCTTAATTTTCCACATAAGATTGGGAGTGACGACCCGGAGCCGGTCAGAGTCACGACGAAACGGAAGGGCTCGACGAGCCCGGCGGCCAGTGGCTCGACTAAGAGACGGAAAAGTTTGGTAGCTGATGACGTGGAGGAGAGTGTGGGTTCATGTGATTCAAGCGGGACCCAATGGGTAATTCCAGTTGGCGACCATTTATTGGTTATTTAGCTAGTATAATTTAAAGTTTTCTTCAATGGGAAAGTAGTTTAATGTTGTATTTTCGTGTTTGGCTGTGGAGTTACAATCGGTAAAGCAATAAATTGTACGAACGCAAACCCATGACATGTCACTATTTCTTTGTTATGATCAGTGTCTTTAAACCCGGATTTGGTATTAAACTGGAGACTTTACTAATTATTGGTTTGACTGGATCGATCGGTTCAATCACCGATCGAACTGGTGTGACGTTATAATTATGCAATAATTATATTTAATTATATATAATATTAATAATATTAAAAAATTCAAAAATATATAATAATAATAAATAATAAAAAATTTATTGAACCAGTGGTCAAATCGGTCGAACAGGACTAATTTGACCAGTTTTCACTGGTTCAATTAAGAACCGATTTTTAAAAATGAACCGAGTCAAATAGTCCACTGATCACCGATTAAACCGATCAAATCAACCGGTCCGGTCTAATTTTTAAAACATGAGTTGTGACCTTTACTTTGACGGGTAGGAACAGGAGATCGCATGATCTCTCCTGTTGAATTTAGCATGCTGGTTGTATCCCTTCTCGTTCTTCGGGAAGAGTTAAGCAAAAACCGGCGCTTAAATCCAAAGATTACTTTAATTAAGTTTAATTTTAAAATTTTGATTTGTTCATGAACCGATTTAAATTATATAATTAAATTGTTAAATGAATATAATTTATAATTTTTGTTATTAAACTTAGTCTAAGAAGTTTGATGCAATTCACGATTGTTTGGGAAAAAATGTCTAACAAATTGTATCAAAACTGCAATAAAAAATGATTAAAAAATCAAACCGGAGTAAATCAATTTTTTTAGTGAAATTTATTTTAATAACTTTTATCATTAAAAATTAGTTAATTAATTAATTAATTTTATAAATTAAAATAAATTATTACTTTTTGTTTAATTTTTTAAGATTAAATTTCAATTTTGTCGAGATATTCTCCCTTTTAATCATATTTAAAAATTTTCAATCTAAATCTCTTATTTTAACTATTTAATTTTTTTGTTGCCTACGAAGTGTTTTAGGAGGGTCTCAATTATAGGAAGATACTTTTAAATCATCTATATCTAGATTAATCTCTGCTCGAACTAAGTAGGTCCCTTGTGGGAGGCAAAACTCTAACCCTAAATTTTAAATAACTATATATATAAGAAAAAATTTGAACCCACAACCTCACTTAAACAAGAAGAGTCCCTTACCAACTAACTATTTAATTTATAAAACATTGAAACTAAACAAATCCGGTCAGATCACGTCGTGTTTCTTAATAACATTTTCTTGGACAGGTGTGAACAATTCTGATGAACAATTTTACCCAGGTGTGAACTGTTAGTAAATTAATGTAAAGACAGTTGAAAAGAGAATCCTGATTTCCCCAAGTCATGTGCATGAATCTGTATATATATATAAATATATGGACTGAGAATAAAATACATCTAAAGCCAGTCTAGATTGCAATCATTTTACAGGGAAGGAGAGGAGTTGTTTACTTGTTATTCAATCACATGGCAGGATTTAGGCACTTGACAGCTTTGCAATTGAAGACTTGTAAGTTAAAAAAAGGTGATTAATCAAAATCTTTTGTGATTAGTCAACAAAAAGGAATTAATCTTAAGATCAGTCCATTAATTTTGTCTTAGCTTACGTAAATCTCTTCGATTGCCATAGATTATTAATGCATACTTTGGATTATTTTTCAAAAAATTAAGCCATAGGGTCAGGCGTTTTATGTTAGGATATTAAGAAATTTCGATTGTGGTTACGTGCCATCTTTAAAATTCTTCGAAGATACTATAGTATACGGCCTCATTTGAAGATTAATTCGTAATCATGATCGTTGACGTGACAATTTATGAATTTATCTATAACGTACTTATTTTTTAAATACCATCTCGCCAGATTTTATTGAAAAAATAAGAAACAAACAAAACTAAAAATTATTCAAAGCCACGCAACAGACAAAATAAGAAACAGAGGCTAAAAAAAACAAAATGAATAAGAACACAGGCCAGAAAGTTAGTCCATGAATCGAGCTTGAAGACCGAAAAATGACAACAATAACGGTGAGATCTTCAGCGGCTAATCATGTTTCAAGGGTCCCAGTAAATCTCAGAATCTGGGTGTCTTCAAAAAGAGAGACAATTCTTCACGGTAATTCGTAGACGCGCTTCTCTTCATCAATCACCGCTTCAGCTTCCGATGGGGCTTCCTCCATTAAAAACATATCTTCATTCAAATTAATTCCAGCGCGAGCTATGAGATGTGCTGCTCGATTTCCCTCCCTTCGTACTTGTAAGAATTCGCAAGATAAGTAATTTTTTGCCATCTTCAAACCATCACTAATAATTAGGCTAATTTTGGATTTATCAATTTGTTCCGGCTTTAATTTTTTTATGATTGTCAAGTTGTCCCCCTCCAGTTCGATATTTCTGAACAAGGATTCATATCCGAATTTGAGAGCAGCTACCGCTGCCAGTACTTCACCAGCGAATGAATCTTGGACATAAGAATGCTTGGTAATTCCGCTTCCTAGTACCTCGCTTTCTGAACTTCAAATCAAAAAACTCGAAGTAGCAGTTTTATTGTTCGGATCATATGCAGAGTCGAAGTCAATCTTAACCTTATCATCAGCAGGTGGCTTCCAATTCACTTATTGAGGTTGAGCTCGGTTAATTGTGGACCTTCTCGACGATAAGACCTGCATCTCCAAAAGGTATACCGTTATAAATGAATGAAGCTCATTTACTGATTGATTGATATTCTCGCTTATAAATTTGTTTCTGTTAAACCACGTCGCCCATAACGTAACACAGACCAAGTTGCATTTGTCCACTTCGAGTCTAGCCAATACTTCCTGTAGCCAAACTTGAACCGAATTATGTGTACTTATTTAATTGTTCTCTTTTTGTGTTGTATGAACTAGGGAACCTAGTAGGTAAATGCGTTCATATTATCTTTCTTAGTATCTTTACAAAACAGAATTTAAAATCAATACATTTTGAATGTGTTTGTGGACAAATCAGTTTATAAATATGTATTATTTTAATGAGTGATTTAAAATTAAATTGATTTAGTTAAGATTAAATTGCTTTAAATCCTTAATAAATTTGAAAAAATGTTTCTCTAAATTTTTGAAAATTGTTTTCAAATGATTATTTTATTAAAAATATTTTAGAATTAGTTTAATTGTTCGAAGAGTTAAATTATTAAATTAAATTAGTTATCAAATCAATAATTAAAAGTAAGCAAAAGTTTTAAATGATTTTCTTTCATAGTTTATTTATGTTATAAATAATTAATATAATGAGCTTATATTTTTTATAAGACCTAAAATGTTTAAATTTCAAATCCCTTAAATAAATATTAATTACATGTTAAGAATGTAATAGTGGACTGTTATTATTTAAGAATAAAATTTGTTTATTGTAAGGCTTGTTAAGTAACTTAAGACCCCTTTATGCTAAATATGTTTTTATCATAAATTAAAGGGTTCTACTTAACTAAATTATGATTTAGATGAGTTATTTATGGTAATATGAATTTAGAGGCAAGGTTATGGATAATACATAAGATGTATTTTGGCAAAGAATCGTCTCCTAATAGGTTCAAGAGTTACATAAGATGTGATTAATAAGAATGTTATCTACCTAATTTAAATTGACCTGGTTTTTTGAGTAATTCAAGATTAACTTAGTTTGAATAGGATCTAGCCCACTAATAAATATTTTGATAATTTCTCATTTTAATAATGAGAACTAGAAGCAATCAAATATTTGTTAAAGTCCTTATTTTATTTGATTTTTAGTATAAATTAGGGCTTACCCTCTTATATCTTTTGGTTTTTATAAAAGACGAGTATCCGTCTATTGTTGAGGAGCATCATGAATTGTAAGCTAACTGAACCCAATTTTTTAGATTGGTTTTGTAACTTAGGAATTGTTCTAAGTTCTAACTATGTGTTCTTGACACTGTTGTTCGATAGGAACCTAGTTTGGATATGACTAGTATGGTATGGGAGAGATATCATCATTATATTACTGATATTGAACAATCTATATATGCAATGTTAGCTAGTATGTCTCTAGAGTTTTAGAGATAGTATGAGAACATGAATTCTTCTGTTATAATTTTGGATCTCAATAAGATATTTGGTATGCAAAGCAAGGTAACGAGATATCAATTTTTGGGAGCATTATTTCAATGTAAGATGGCAAAAGAATCTTTAGTGAAGCTACACGTACTGAAGATGGTTGACTACATTAGAAAATGAACCCAATTAGGTTTTTTTTTACGGACCTTTAGTTAAGTATTAATATGGTGCTACATTATCTTGGTTTGAGTTGGTCATAGTTTGTTATGAACTTTCATATGAACCAAAAGGACATGTCATTTCCTGAACTACTAAATATGCTCAAAACTATAGAGAGGTGCCTTAAATAGGAATTTAATTATGTTCTTATTGTAAATTCTTCCATGATTAAGAAAAAAGACTCTAAGAAGAATAATAACAAGAAACAAAAGGCTTTTGCTAAGGTAGCAAAGCCATAAGTTGGTGTCAAGAAGAAGAACAATGATAACGACACGTGTTTTTCTTATAGAGTTTATGGAAACTAGAGGAGGAACTGCAAAGCTTATTATGCTATCTTAGTAGATAAGAAGTATACGATAACTCCATCATTATGTATGTTTATGATTGAGATCAATCGTTTTATTTTTATTCCATATTTTTAGGAATTAGAACTGGATATGATTCTCATTTTTATAATAACATATAGATGTTAATAAGGAGTAAATCATTAAGGAAAAACAAAATGGACATGTGAGTTGGCACTAAAGCAAGAGTTGTTGCATTATTATAGGAACTTTAGTATAACTTTGCCTTTTGGCCTTAAACTAGAACTAAACAATTCTTATTATGTTCTAGTTATTACTATAAACATTATTTCTATTTCTTATCTATATTTAAATGGATTGGCCTTTATTATTAAGAATAAGAGTTGACCTTTTTATAAAGATGCTTATTATAGATCTGGATTACTTACAAATAGTTTATACGAATTAGATATCAAAAGGCCAATCTTTAACGTAAATAGCAAGAAGTGAAAGTTAAATGATCAAAATCCGTCTTATTTGTGGCATTGTAAGATAAGTCATCTCAGTTAAACTAGAACCACGAAACCATATAAAGAACTATATTTAAATCATTTTGATTATGAATTATATGAAACTTGTGAACTTATTTGTTGAGAAAGATTACCAAACTACCTTTTAATGGAAAGGGAGAGCATGTCGATGGGTTACTAGAGCTTATACGTTTAGATGTATGTGGCACCATGTCTACTTGTGTTAGAGGTAGATACTTATATTTTTTTACGTTAAAAAATAATCATTCTATATATGGCTATGTGTTTTTAATGAAATAAAAATTTGAATGAATTGAAAATTTCAATAATTTAGATTTGTGGTTGAAAAATAAATTGGTAAGAGTATTAGAACACCTAGATATGGTCAAAGTAGTGCGTAGTTAGACCATAAGTTTCTTGGTTACTTAAAAAAGAATGAGATTCTCTTATAATGGGCTCCTTCTGGAACTCCACAATATAATGGAGTGTCTAAGGGAAGAACTATAAACTATTAGATATGGTAGGTTATATGATGAGTCATACACCTTTCTTATCTCCTTTCGGGATATGCCCTTAAAATTGTTGTTTACTTTCTGAATAAAGTTCCATCAAAACAAGTTGATAAGACACCTTATGAGAAATGGAATGGTAGTACACTAAACTTGTCATAGTTAAAGATTTAAAGATGTGATACTTACGTGAAGCGTGCAGCATCTAATAAGCTTCAAGCCAAGTAAGATAAATGCAAATTTGTGGGATATTTAAAAGAAAGTGTTGGATATCAATTTTACCATCCTCTTAAACAAAAGTTGTTTGTATTGAAAAATGCTATATTCCTAAAAAGAGAATTTATTCTAAAAGAAAGTGGTGTGATTAAGTGAGAACTTAGAGAAGTTCAAAAACTACATACTTACATCTAAATGGAACAACCTTAAATTGATATATATGATGTATAACCAAAGGTTCAAAAGATATAGAATATGCAATGCAATAGTAGGATACGTTGTTCCTCATTAAATTAGATCGACATATTGAAAAGGGGGAAGATAATGTATAACTCATAGATAATAAGATTACTACTTTTAAAGAAGTAATGTTTGAGGTTAATTCTTTATATTGAAATAAAGCCATAAGATTTGAAATGGAATTCATATACGCTAACCAAACATGAACTTTAATGGACGCTCTTGATGGTATTGTACCTAATGTTGTAAAAATCAAACTGATTCGATAAATTTAACAGTAAAACCTTGGACTTGTTAACTTTTCGGTTTGATTTTTAATTTTTAATTTTGATTTAGTTTAATAATTTTGTTGTTAAAAATCAATCAGTTTATTAATTAATCGACTAATTTTCATAAACTAATCAATTTTTATAAACCAAAATAGACCAATTGATTTTTATTTAATATTCTACCTTTTCAATTAACATCAATTTTATAAGGAAAATTTTTAATTCATTTTTCAAATTCTTCAATTTATTTAATCTTTAATTAGTTTTATAATGGTCTAATACCAGTTAAGCCTTTTAAACTTTAGACCTCTTGTCTTACTGATTTAACTTTCGATCCAATTTTGAAAACATTGCTTGTATCTATAAGATGCAAGTGGGTGAGAAAACTGATATGAATGGTAATGTACACAAGTACAAAGTAATGCTAGTGGCTAAATGTTACAAACATAAATAAGGAGTTGATTTGGAATGAAATCATTTTGCCAATAAATATGCTTAAATCCATAAAGATCTTATTAGCTATATCATATATCATGATTAAGAACTTTGGTAGATGGATGTTAAAACAATATTTCTTAATAGGAATTTTTTTGAGGATATGTTATGATACAAGTTGAGGATTTTGAATCCAAGAGATTTCCTGATTAAGTATGCAAGTTGCAAAAGTCTATTTATGGACTAAAGCAAGCATCACGAAATTGGAACATCTATTCTGATAAGACAATCAAAGAGTCTAATTTTATAAAATATAGAGATGAACGATGTTTCTAAAAGAAGGTTAGTGGGAGTATAATCATTTTTTTAGTGTTGTATATGGACAACATATTGTTGATTGAAAACGACATAACAATGCTCCAATGTGCAAAGATTTGGTTGTCTAAGAACTTCTTCATAAAGAATATTGTATAAAAATCCTTATATTGGGAATAAAGATCTAAAAAAAATAGATCAAATAGGTTGCTTGGCTTATCTCAATCTATGTATGTAAATAAATAGGTTTAATATGGAGAATTCCAAGAGATGATTCTTATTCATGTCCCATATGATTACTCTCTCATAGAGTATGTGTCTTAAGACGCAAGAAGAGAGATACAAAATGGATTGTGTTCCATATGCTTTGACAATTAGATAAATCATGTTTGAGGTGTTATGTAAAAGATGTCTCTTCTATTTTAAGCATAATGAGCTGGTTTCAAGTCAATCTTGAGGATGATCATTAGATAGTTGTGAAAATATCTTAAAGTACTTGAGAAGAACTAAAGATGTTTTTTTGGTCTATAAAGTAGCTGAACTGAGAGCTTAAGGTATTAAAATGCTAGTTTTAAGTCCAACCTAGGTATTAGAAAATTATAACTAAAGTACGTATTCTCTCATAATGGTGGTAAGATAAGTTGGAAGAGTCCCAAATAACTATTCATTGTAGATTCTACGACTAAGATAACATACATTTCAGTCTCAGAGGTGGAAAAGGAACCAATTTGGATAAAAAAAATTCATTACTAAATTTGGAGTAGTTCCTAACATTTTTAACCCAATAGTATTATACTATAACAATAACGACCCCATTACATAGTCAAATAAATCAAGGTCTCATCAACAGTCCAAACTTGTACTCATAAAGTTTTAGTTGATTGGGGAGATAATGGATCAGAAAGATATAGCATTAAAGCGAGTTCCCACTAAAGAAAATCTTGTAAGTCCTCTTACTAAGCAATTGTCTCAAGAGAGATGCAATTGACATATGATAGATATGGTATATATAGGTGATTGACTTTAGCATAAGCGAGAGCTTATTAGTTTTTGTCCTTTCAGCCAATCATACACCATAACCATATATGGATAAGTTGAGTCAAACTACTTTAACATTCTTAATATTTGAGTGATCTGACATGTTATTGTACGCTAATTTTGATATATAATTAAATTAATTAATTGGAGAGTTAAAGATTAACTCAAAAGAGTTTTTATTTGTCTAATTCCTATTATAAATTAGAATTATAATTTATAGTCATTTTTAATATATTAGGAACCTAATAGATAACACTAAAGAATAATTAAAAAGAGAAAGTTTAATTTAAATTAAATTATAATTAATTGTGAAGTTTAAAATTTTTTATGAATAATTTTATTAAAATTTAATTAAATTATATTAGAGTTTTAACTTAAGTGTAATTAGGAAATTTAATTTTAAGAAGAAATAGACCCTGATGCTTTTTTTTTTCCCTATAAATGCGAAATAAACATAACGAATCTAACATTCTTGCTTATTCTTCTTCTTATTTTTTTTCTCCAAATATTGAGTTCTTTTTTCTATGATCTATGAATATTATTATAGGTTGGATGTTAGAACAATTTGTAGATAACACCTCGTGAAATTGTAGCTCTAACATATTGGGATTCGGCTGCGCCTGATTAGAACACAGTTTATCTCCCAACAAAGTTTCCTTTTCTCTCCCCTTTGTGCAAGTTAATTTAAAAAACTTGTGACATAATGAAACTCTGTAGCTCTAACATATTCATAATTTTGACACATTTTGTGTAGAAATGTAGATTTATATTTTAGAAAATCTACTATAATTATTAATTTTAATTTTAATATTTTTATCTTCACATTTGATAATATTAATCATTTATTAGTCAAATTCAAAACATCAATTATATACACATATTATAACCTAAGTTCAAAAGAAAGAATTACAAAAATTTGAAAACTATAAAAATTCTAAAATTGTAAAAATTATGAAGTTATCTTTAAGTGTTTTAAATTACAAGAGATATCTATTTCTTTTAGTCTAAAAAAAGAGTTAAAGATAAATAAACAAATAAAAAAAGATTTGTACGCATATTAATGTATAAAAGGCCTATGTGAATAGTTGAAGGAAAATAAAAGAAGTAAATAAAAGAATTTGACCTTCCCAATATTATAGAAACCACGTCCTAAATATCAGAGGTGTTAATGAGTCGGGTCGGACCCTTCTAAATCTTAAAGTTTTTGTCTTATCGATTTAGCTTCCGGTCCAATTTTTAAAGTATTGCTATATATCTCACATGCATACAAACAAAGTAAAATTGGTATTAAATTATCGTAAAATTAGCTAAATATTTAATAAAATTAAAGAATTTGAAATATAATTGAATAAATATTAATTGATTTATTTTAATTTATAAAAACTTATTAATTAACAAAAATTTACCAATTGATTAATAAATTGATTGTTTTTAACAACAAGAATTATTAAAGTAAATTTAACCGAAAATTTGAAAACGAAACAAAAAATTTGATGAATCAAAATTTTTACAGTTTAACCGATCAAATTGATTGAATATTTTAGTTATTTATATATAGTAGATAGTTGAGTTATGATCGTAAATTGACCACTTTTTTTAAAGATAAGACATGTTAAACATAATCAGGAATTTGTAACTTTTATTATACGTACATAAATCTCATCATTGATCATGTTCCTGAATTCATAATACCTAAGTAGTGAAATTAAGCGTTTGAATGTGAAAATATACGAAGCTGGACGGTCGGGTTGCATGAATTATTGAGTGGTCCATTCCAATTTCTAAGAGATGCACCCGTGACTTGCTTAGTGCTTGACTTCCACTAACACCAACCCTATAGACCAACGTGACTCATGAAGCAGCAATTTCAACAGAAGGTCCCCGAGTTTAGTTCTACCTAAAACGTTTGAAACAAAGAATCAAATATCTCAGGATCTTAAAACATCAAATGCCGTAATCTTCCCAAAAGATTGGAACATGAAACAGGAATCCCAAGACTTAACAAATGCTCTAACTATTGGGAGAAATTGGAAGGACGAAGTAAGGCTTGAGTTGGATAGACTTCTCCTATGGACCATTTGCTCTTACCAGGACAATGAGAAGTCTAAGGACCAGTTGACTTGGGTTGTGGACTGCCTTTTGTTTCCACAACAAAAGCCCAATTTTCAAAACATTGTTACAAAATTTAAATCTATCAAAAATCGAATAAAACTAAAATATAAACCCTTAATTTTTAAAATTTTCAAAGTTTTAGTTCAATTTATTTTAATAATTAAAGATTTAATTATGATTAAATAATCAAATAATTTTTTATTCATAAATATTCACACCCACCGTCATTTTGGAGTTATCCGATTTATTCTTACAGTTCATGAAAAAAAGAAAATACTTGTAATAGTTAGGATATTTTTTCTACACTATCTATACAAGTACTAAAATGTTCTTATTCGTATTATATTGACAACACTCAATAATAAAAAGGCTTCAGATCCTCTGGTTCAGGTACTCTGGCCCTATCCAATACTAGAAGATCTGAATCATCCACTTAAGCGAACAGAGGATCTAAACCATCCATTTAAGTGAGTGCACCTAAGTGGATGGCTCAAATCTTCTAACACAAGATAGGATCAGAGTACACCTAAATGAATGGTTTAGATTCCCTGACTACTTAAGTGGATGGCTCAAATCCTCTAATACAAGATAGAGCCAGAGTAAGATCTCATCCTCAATAAAAGTGTCATATTAACCATAACAGTTATTTCAACATAGATAAGCCTACCATATCATACCGTTTATCTGCTCTCATCTTCTCAAATCTCTCTTGTCATTTTATAGTTTCTTCCAATCCGACAACACCGTACGTGTCCTAACACCAAATCCGCTTCATTGCATGCAACCCTTTCATGTCAGCTCCTTGAGACATGTCCTACCTATCCTAAACGCCTGCCCATGTACTGGAACAAACCTTTCGCTACCTAATCTATATAACCAACTCTCGTTACACAAGAAAATCACCACCGTCAATCTCGCATCATCTTTGCCCTCTCTTCGACTCTTTGCCTCCATTGCACACCGTCCTATCTGCGAACAATGGCTGAGCACCTCCATCAGTCGCAGCCACAAGGCCAAGGCCAACAGCCCACATCACACCAGGTAGTCAAGGCCGCCACAGCTGCCACCGCCGGTGGATCCCTCCTAGTCCTATCAGGGCTGACCCTGGCCGGCACGGTGATAGCTCTCACCATAGCCACGCCATTGTTGGTCATATTCAGCCCTGTAATCGTTCCCGCGGTGATCACCGTCGCTCTACTCATCATGGGTTTCATGGCATCCGGTGGTTTCGGCGTCGCAGCCGTAACTGTCCTCTCATGGATCTACACGTACATAATCGAACCGCTATTCAAGTACTCTTGAAACATCTTATGTTGTAAACTTGTTAAGTTGGAAACTAATTCTGAATCTGACATTGCAGGTATGTTACTGGGAAGCATCCAACAGGAACGGATCAGCTGGACCAAGCACGTCAGAAGCTAGCTGGTAAGGCACGAGATATGAAGGACAGAGCTGAGCAGTTCTGACAGCAACATATTAGTGGTCAGCAGACTTCCTAAATCCTAAGATAAGACCTGCGTGTGTGTAATCTCTGCTGTTTGGTTTGTAACGAGGTGTAGTGTAAGATCCGGTGGAGATGATGATGACTTCTTTACACCAGGGATGACAATTGGTTGTTTCAGCTTGTTATGATGGTCTTGTTGTTGATGCTGTCTCTGCGACTGTTCCTCAATAATTTGTTGGTTATTCTGAGTTTTGTTTTGTACAAGGTCCTTGTAATGATCAACTCTTTGCATCTTTCACAGTAGAAAAGTTCGGTTTTTGGTTTGGCTACAGATTCATGATTCAACTCGTAATTAGTCCAAATCATGTTTGATTAGTAGTGGGAGTGAAATGGTGGCAGCTGAGTAAGCATGTACGTGTCGACTCTACGGATTGAAATTTTAATTTTAATTTGTCTATAATTAGATTCAAATTGAGGCCTAGTAAAAATTTGGATACGGGCTTGGCCCGTTACCAAGTCTAGACATCTATAGACAGATTCCAGACACTAACATGACATCCTAGGGCACATCAATTTGTACAAAAGGGACATTATTTACCTGTCAGTACCATTCCTATACACCGCCACCGGTCCTCATTCACTGCACCAAGTCTGAAATCCAATCAATCTCAGGAAAATCAGGATAGTATGGTTCATCAGCTTCATTGATTCTAACTCCTGCCTGTTCTTGTGGAAGACTCTGATTCTTCAAACCGTTCAAAAGCTCTGACATCCCATCAAAGTAACGCCCACCATCCATCCTCAGCATCATGGAAGACGATCCGAACAGCGAGTTTGGTGATAAGGAGGATGAGGAACCCTCTTCATAGCTCGACAAAAACGACCTTGATCTAAAACCAGGAGACCCGTCTCCATTGCAGAGATGTCTCGGCTTGTACACAAAAGGGCAAACAATTTTCTTCTCAGGCCTGATCTGGGAGGGAGTGTGAGCAAAAAAACAAACTTTTCGCTGACAAAAAGGGCCTGCATTACATACACGTGTGCGGTAACGAGCTGGGTGGAGCCAGTACTCGAACACACCGTGCGCGTACTGACAAAGATCACCTTTCGTGCATTTTCCGTTGCGAAACATCGGGCAAGTGATCGGTACATATTGAACCTTCAGGGGATCGCGACGGGTCGCCTTCTCACCGCGGTGAGCAAAGGGACACTCCGTCCAGTCGTGGCTGCGCATCCTTGGGCAGCGTTTGACCTTGTAGGCATACATCCGAAATTCATCAGAGTCGTAGATAATGTCGTCGATATCTTCGAGTTGGATACCGACGTTTGAGGTCACACCTTCGGTGAAGGGGTGCTCGCCGAAATCATAGAAGCTGTTGTAGCCAAAGGGATTCACTCCTTTCAACATCCTTAGCTTCTTCTATCTGCATGAACGCAAAAAGATTTCTGATCGCTATGTGGAGATTAAGTGATTTTGCGCACCTACAAACTCTTGTCAGATAGCTTCATTCTACTCATAGGAAACTAAACAGAGATCGATCTATCTCAGAGCTCGAAGAGGAGGAGATCAGAACTACCCATGAAGAGAGAAACTAAGAGAGGCTCAAGCTACTAAAGGGAAATTTGACAAGGAAGTGAGTGAAGAGAGATGAGTGCGAAAAGCTGCATTTATAGAAGTGAAGTCCAAATATGACCCTTCATCTAACGGCAATGGACGTTAACCTGAACTAGGACAGAGCTTCTTCTCTTTGTCAGACAGTTGTTCTTTCAAACGTGTTATCTTTTCATTGGCCAAAATTTCATCAAATCCTTCCCTCTTCTACTTTAGAAACATTTGGCATTACGTCAGGAACAAGTTTCTGTATAATCAAAATCCCAAAAGTGGTCAGCAATCAGACAGGCAAGAGTGCAGCGATATGAAGAGTTTCGGACCACAGAGAATCTGAGCCGCAGCACTCCGTTAAGATAACGGAAACGGTCGAAACGTTAGTAAGGAAAAGAGAAAACGGCGGGGGTTAAAAAGAGAAGAACTGGAGAAGTTTGCATGGAAGAAGGGATACGTGGAGGTTAAAAGTGGCGGGAACTATGAAACGACAAGAACTACTAAGATTTATCTCTCTATACGCGTGTTGAGACGTAAGTACTCAGCCACTGCATGCAAGCTATTTTCTAATAGGTGTCTCTCAATTTAATAATCCTTTACCTTTTTCTTTTCCTTTGAGTTCGGTAAGAAACGGACAAAACCTTCAACACGTTGGGATAAATTTAGAGAGAGTTATTTTCAAAATTGACACTTTTAAGTAGAGTATATACGTCTTTGTGGCAATTCTTATTATGATTTGATGGAGGCAAGGTGAATGAAATGAATAAGAAAGAGGGAAGAACTACTTGAAAGAGAGTCTATTAATGGAGGAAGATGCAATCACTAAATTCAGGGTTGGTTGTATATGCGTAAGCACAAAAGTTACATTGACTTTGAAGGCCTTGGAAGCGTGCTTATTCTCGAGGCGCTCGGCTTTTTGTTGTTGATTTTTAAGATTGATAAATTAACTTGGAATCGGAGATTTGAGTTCTAAGTATATATGATGAGTATAGATATATTTGATTCCAGTTCAAGTTCTACAAACCTTATTAAATTCATCAATAATACGGAGAGACTCCAGATCAGGTGTGACATGATGATTTGCACCAGTATCAGGTACCAAATAAAGGATTGATCATTTGGTGCCTGAGGTAGGAGCAATCGTAGATAAATTTACTTGAGGTGGCATGTGTCTATTATACTATTGTCCTTGAGTCTGTGGCACAAAATTATTGTCAAAATGACGTCTACAATCAATATCAATATAATTATTATAACCACAAATTTGACAAGCTGGTAGTGAAGAATTACTCTCGGAAGATGATGAAGAAATAAAACCCCTTCTACCTCTGTTCCCATAGCCTCTACCACGCAAATGAGAAGAATAGGAACGTTGAACCATATTCATCGTTGATAAAGAGACTTGTTGAGTTTTAAGTAATAATTCATGGGCAACTAATTGGCCATGTAGTTCATTGAATGAAATTGGTGTTGGTCTCTGGTATAATCTACCAATAATCCCATTATATTAAGCTCCAAGTTTGCGAAATACAATAGGATTAAATTCAGCTGGAGAAATAAATTGACCTGTAAGACTAAAAGATTTAGCAATAGATTTAGCTTGATACAAATATTCAGAGACAGACTTGTCATCCTTGGAAAGGTTGTGAAGTTCGATAAACAATTGAGTTCGTTGAGCATGGTTCATAACCCCATATGCAACAACTAAAGCATTCCAAATCTCAGCAGAAGTTGTAAAGCCAATCAGATGTGGATAAACTTCCTCGGTGATGGAAGATAACAGTTAAGAAAACAAGATTTAATCTTTAGAAAACCAAGCTAAGTAAGCTGAATTTGGTTCCATTTGGTTTGTAGAGGAGTTGAATAACTCCTTAGGGGGTGCTGATTCTGGATCAGAAATAATTCTATGTAGATTGTAAAAATTTAATAAAGGAGAAAACTGAAGCTTCCAAGAGGTATAGCTTTTAGAGGTAAGTTTTATGGAGAAGGCTTGGCTAACAGGAGAAAGAATAGGAAGAGAAGCTGAATAGGTGGAAGGAGAGGTTGAAGAAGAAGAAACAAAAATTGAATTAGCCATTGCAAGGCTCTGGTACCAAATCAGAAAACAGAGAATAGAGAAAAGCCTTTGGCTGTTTTAGTATTGAGTAACAGTGATAGTTCATAATACAAGTTACAAGTCAT
>JANZLX010000006.1:33042689-33065715 GCA_025531955.1 Erythroxylum orinocense | reverse complement strand
TAGCTCCGAAGATAGTCTTTTCCTACCGTGCGAGCGTGCTGGCAGGAGAAGCGATGGCGCACAGGTCGGTCAGCTGGGTTGGATTTTTGAGGATGACTTAGGATAGATACTTGTATCAGATTCCTTTTTGGTTTTGTTAGGGGACTGATAGACTTGTCTATTCTGATTGGATGATTGGATGTCTGTATCAGATTGGTTTTATACTTTTAAAAGTTACTGATTTCTGATATTGTGTTATGTTATTGTGGTTTTAATTATTGCGATGCTATGTGGATTTTAGTATAACTGTTCTGGTGGTGCACCTTTATCGTAGGATACTCTTCGGAGCGACCTTCGGGTTTTCCGATGTGTACCTTACGATGAGGGGGCGCTACACACCGGATACTACCGAAAATTTGTCAAAGATTATGGAAAAATTTTCAAACCTTTTACTGAACTCACAAAGAAAGAAGGTTTCAGCTGGGGAAATGAAGCTCAAGAAGCTTTTGAAGAATTGACAAAAAAGATGACTTCAGCACCAGGCTTAGCTTTACTTGATTCCTTCAAAGAATTTTCCCTTGAGTGTGATGCTTTAGGGAGAGGTCTAGGTGCAGTCCTCACCCAAGAGGATCGTTCACTAGCATTTTTCAGTAAGGCTTTGGTTGAATCAACTTACTCTATGTCAGTTTATGAGAAAGAAGTGATGGCAGTAGTAATGGCTATTCAACATTAGAAACACTTTTTAATTGGGAGGGATTTCAAAGTCTATACTGACCATAAAATTTTGAAGCATTTACTAGATCAACGAATTCCCTCTATAGATCAACAATGTTGGCAAGCTAAATTGTTGGGGCTGGATTTTGAGGTAATATATAGACTAGGGAAGCAAAATGGGGCAGTAGATGTTCTATCGAGGATTGAAGATGACAAGTTATTGTTTTCAGCAATTTCAGCTCCATTTAGTCTTGATATGGATGTAGTACGACGGGAGCTCAAGGAGGATTCTAAGCTGAACTCACTTATGACAGCACTCAAAGAAGATCCTAATTCTAGACCTGATTTCCACCTAAGGGACGGTTTACTATTTTACAAAAATAGATTAGTACTCTCATCCACTTCAGTGCTAATCCCTCAATTTCTACATGAGTATCATGCCTCACCTTCGGGGGGCACTTGGGTTTCCTCAAGATCTATAAAAGGTTAGTGTGTGGACTATTTTGGTTGGGAATGAAATCCTCCATTCAGAAGTTTATGTGTGAATGTGTTATTTGTCGGAAAAATAAATACTTAGCAATGTCTCCTGCAGGTCTATTGCAACCCCTACTTATACCTAAACTGATTTAGGAAGAAGTCTCAATGGATTTCATTAAAGGGCTTCCTAAATCTCACGGTTACGAAGTTATATTAGTAGTAGTTGATCGCTTATCTAAGTATGCCCATTTCTCACTGCTCAAACATCCATACATTGCTAAAACCATGGCTGAAACATTCATCCGAGAGATTGTGAGATTGCATGAAATTCCTAGCTCCATATTAAGTCATAGAGACCCACTCTTCACTAGCAATTTCTAGAAGGAGTTGTTCAAGTTACAAGGGACAACATTGAAGATGAGTTTCTCTTACCATTCACAAACGAATGGACAAACTGAAGTGCTTAATAGGTGTCTAGAAACCTATCTTCGTTGCTTCACCACCAAACAACCTAAAAACTAGACTCATTGGTTAGCATGGGTTGAATATTGGTATAACACTAACTACCGCGTTTCAACTGGGTGAATTCCATTTGAAGTTGTCTATGACTGTCTTCCACTTACCCTGCTGCAATTCTCTCAAGGTGAAACTCAAGTGGAATCAATAGCTTTAGCCTTGGTTGATAGGGATGAAGCTTTACGCCAACTCAAAAACAACTTAGTGCGAGCATAGTCCATGATGAAGAAATCAACAGATAATCACATAAGAGAGGTACATTTTTAGGTAGGTAACTTGATCTTTGTTAAACTAAGGCCACATAGATAGCTCACGGTGGCAAGAAGGATCTATCATAAGTTATCAGCAAGATATTATGGGCCTTTCAAGATCATTGGGAAGGTGGGACATGTAGCCTATACACTACAAGTCCCTTTTTCATCCAAGGTCCATTCGGTTTTTCATGTTTCTCAGCTGAAGAAGGCCTTAGGCAACCACCTAGTTGAGCACAGCCTACCTCAAGGGTTGGAAATGGATCAGGGAGATTTGGCTAAACTAGAGGCGATCTTAGCTTCACGCCTATCTAAGTCTAAGGGCAGAAGCATTCTCCAGTGGCTTGTTCGATGGAGAGACAAACTAGCAGAAGAAGCAACTTGGGAAGACTCAGAATTCATCAAAGGGCAATTCCCTTCCATGCATCTTGAGGAAAAGGAGCCTATTGAGGAGGAGGGAACTACTAGCATTCATCCTAGTGATCAGACTGCTCCTAGTGATCAGCCTACTAGTGTTAGTAAACAGGCCACTAAGCCCATCCAAACCTACATCCGTAGGGGTAAGATCAGGAAGGGAGCTAATGCCACATAGGTAGGTGGTTAGAAGTTAGTTACGGAGAGAGATTGTGAGAGGGTGCAGACAATATAAAGGAATCCGTATAGAGAGCGGGAGGGGGGGGGGGGTTATTCTTCTTCTTCTTCGAATATAGCTACTATATTGGCTTGGAACTATTTTCCAGGAGGTAGACTACAACTGTACCCTACTAATTACGCAAATAATACAATCTCTATTGCTATTCCTATCACTTGATCTATAATTGGATTCAATTTTAAACATGAAGAGGAAAATGCATTCTTGTATTTATGTCTTGCAAATGCAGGTTATCTTGCTTGTGCACGTTGCTTGGGCATATGAGCAATTGTCCTTGCTTAACCAGTTTCAACAAGCAATTTTGGACATAGCCTTTATCAGTACTTATCTGAAAGATGTTAAGTTGTTATGGATATGGAAAGGTTAGACAACCTAAATCGTCTTCTTGAATGCCTTGATTCCGGTTATTTGTCATTCAATTTACAACTTCATTCTATTATTGTCATGGGGAGGATGAAAAAGATAATCGAGGTCAATATGAAAAATAAGTTTTCCTTATACATACATTATTTTACACTCATTAATAAGAAATGGTAAATAAAACTTTAATTGTTGTTTACAGTTAAAGTATTTTTAAATCCTAATTTTTAATTTAGACCAAATTTTACAAAAAAACTGAAATTAATAAAATAATACTATTAACTATTATAATAAGTGTTACCAATGAAACGATACATCTTTTAAGCTCACAAATAGAAGTTTATAAGGATACTTCTAATAAGTTAAGGATGTTCGTTGCTATTCAGTTAAAATTTTAATTAAGGTATATATTTTTTATTTTTGTTACTTGTTAAAAAATAATCATTATTTTACTTGTTAACTTTAGGATGATCATTAATTTTGTTGTTTTACAATTAATTGATGTGATCAATTTAGAAGAGTTTATAATTTGAATTCTATGTCAATATATGAGTACAACAGAGTATAAAAGAAATTAGAACACGCTTGAGTTAATCCATTTCAAGAAAAAGAATAGATTTAAATACAAAAGATAAAACAACTTAGCCTTGTTATATACAATTTAAAGTTTCAAAAAAGGAATATTATTATCATTTATTGTTATTTTAAAGTTAAATATATTTTTTGTAATTTCTTTATAATTGTATTTTATTTGTTTAATGAAACTCTTAATAGAACAAGTAATTTTATATATCTAATTTGCCTTAATCATATCAATCTTTTAGGAGATTAAGTTTATGAAATAATCAAGTTTAATAGATGAGGGTGAATTAAAAGATAATCTTAAATAAGAAAATATTATTTGGTAAAATAAATTTGAATGATAGTGATGATAAGACTCTTCTTAATAATAAAGACTTTGTTTCAAATAAGAATTGTACAATACAATTTAAGTGAACTTGCAATTGAATAAAGTTATAAATTTTTATTTTTTCTTTTAATTTCAATTGTATTTAATGAATATATCAAATTATATAACTATATAAAAATATAAATATAAATCTTTTAACTATGAATATTTTGTTTTAAATTTTACTTATAATTGGTTAGGAATAAATTTTTTTATAATATTTATGTAATTATGTAGCTTTATTATTCTTTTTATTTAATTTTTGAATGTAGTTATTTTTTATGATATGATAAAGTTGGAATATGTTCAATATTTTGTATTTTTTAATTTTATATTTATATGATAATTAAACGATCCTTTTTTATATTATTTGTAATTATTGTCTATATGTAAAATAAAAAATATTAATAAAAATAAACTAATTATTGTTATTTCAAAATCTTATTATTATGATTTTTAAAGATAAAGTTAATATAAAATTAAAAATTACATAGCACAATATATTAAAAAAATTATTTTGTAATTTTTTAAAAATTGAAGAGTTATTATATTATTTTTAATTATTGAAAAAGACATTCGGTATTAACCAATACTATACCATATCGTGCTAAAATCAAATTCCATAATAACACCTGTACAATATTTATAATAAGGTTTCAGATTACCAAAATAACAATCTAACTTTTAACCGTAACTTTTTACCCTAAATTTTAATCAAGACCATTGAAGTCTGACCTTGCAGTAGCTTGATAAAAGTTTTCAAGCTCATTTAACAAGCTAAGAGTCAAGCCTATATATGTTGGAATCAACATACAAATGACATATGTAAAATAAAAAATACTTTGCAATTCTTAGATATTCAGCACAAGATACTAATAATTGTTTTGAGCCATTTAATAATAGTTTTAAATGATATAGCAGGCTGTTATTTTAAAGACATTAAGGAATTCAAACCTCGACGTTTGAGCCTCCAAATAGACAACGAATAACACAAATGTAATGCTCTATCAATTAATATAAGATAGTACATTAAGAAATTTATACGCAATGGACTTAAATAAGGGCATTTTGAGACAGGATTGCACTCGAGGTGTCAATGACTAGGTTGAGGACTTGGAATCGGTCAAATGGCAAATTTCATTTGACAATTTGAAGAATTGTTTCGCTGCAAGAATGATTCTTACCTGGAATCCGATTTGGATTTACCTTTCCCATCAGCCGGCCATTTGTGACAGTTTTGGCGCTTATAAATTAGTTCCCCCTAGTCATCCACCAGAGAATAAAACCCTTCGGGTATCTGAAAATTGAACGACCATAATAACGCTATACTCAACCCTAGCAGTCGGAACGTTTGAGCTTATACCGCGTATGTATGTTGATGTGCCAACGATTAAGAAAATGAGAAGAGTCAGCTTGCAGTCACAAAGATTTATATTGCTCGATCAAGCGAGAAGCATGGAGGCGTGATGTGGGAGTCACAGTGCATCCCAGGTTCTGTAGATATGCGATCTACGATCGAACATGTTAATCCATTCGTGTAGTAAACTTGCCTATAGTAAAAAGGGAAAGTAGTACTGTTATTGCCTGAATTATGACACTCACCTGTTTTAAAGTTGCACTTGATGAACTCATTGAATTCTCGATCCTAAGTTTCTGGAAATGCTCCTGGAAGGCCAAGTATATTGAGATCAAATATCCAAAAGAATGAGACAACACAACAGTTAGAACAGTTGCAGAACCTGTTTTTCTCGCATTAGATGTGCACGTTCATCTGCCGGAATTTGCTCCCATCTCAGAACCTACAAGACATGGACAAATCTCCAGCTTTTAACACAGTATTTGTCAAGAAAAGAGGTCTACATATTAACATGTCAAGTCAGATGATTTTTTTTAATGGTTGGATCATTTGGATATTGACAAATGACTCCAGAAATTCGAGAACATTCTTACATATTCTGCGTATTGAAACGCTTCTTCGGAGTTCAAGGAAGACTTCAATTCTCGCAAAACATCCTGCAAAATTATTTAGGAGCTAATTCATATGACACACAAATAGTGAAACCTGAAATCATCAGACGCTAATTAATCAAAATATTGAAGGCGTATTGTTTTCGAGGGATAGCGTATGACCTTGTGTTTGTTTTTCTTCATTCTCAATCGTTCATCAATGACAAAGCCAACCTGGAGAAGAAGACATCCAATGATAATGAGGTTCAAAATGCTTTCAAATAGCCACTTTTTCAGTACAAACCTCAATGAATCAATGACTATTCGAAGAGAACATAAAACAAAAGCTTGTTAGCAAGGTGTGAAGGGCTGGAATATTTACCTTGTCAAGCAACCTCTTAGGGTTATGGAATGCTTTCTTCTTGGCCCACTGATGGAACAAGTGGGAAACAGCTGATCTATCTTCGACGGCGAATCTGTAAGACAGTGAATGAGACGACAGCGAACTATTTGCTGCAATGAAGTACTATCAAGCAACGACAGACATGAGTTGCAAACTATTCAGAACTCTAGGAACCTTTTCAAGAAATAATTCCCATTGAGTGCATTGACTGCTTCTGCGGAGTCCGTTCCAGGCTCGATTATGTCACCATTCGGAGAATCGTTCGAGTTTTCTGGATCAGCTGGTTGCTTTCCTCTTGGTAGATCAGTAGGAGAATCCTCGGTTTCTTTCAGAATATCTCGTGGTTTTGTTTGTAAGTCTTGCATACATACTTTAGCCTGTCATTGGTATCAATTTAGACCACAAAATAGTGAAATAGAAGTTACGGCCATGAGATCGCAAGTGAATAGGAGCTCTTTGGGCTCTTAACCTTTTTATTTGGACCCTGAAAATGAAAAATAAAAACTTAAAGCAGACATGCACCTGAATCTCTCGAAGATGATCTGGAATCTCCTTGAGAAATCGTGAAGGTTGAAGCATCTGATCAGATACTAGTTATTAGTCAAATATTGGATGAACAAACTATCACCGGTAGCGCATGAAGATCAAACCTGCCAATTTGAATCCATTGCGACATACAGAATGAAGAGCTTTTTTCGAGCTCGAGTCATTGCGACATACAGTAGACGTCGTTCTTCCTGCAAATTTATAAATGATCAGCTAACTGAGGACCTCAATGACGATCATTGGTGGAACAATTAAAGAATACTTCTCATGGAAGACTAAGCTTACCTCAACTGAGGTCCCATTTTCCTTTGCAATACCGTTAAAATCATGCAACAAAGGAATCTCTGATTCATTTGCCTGTGTCATTAATGTGGATTAGTTATCGTGAAAACTAACGCTGAACCAACATAGTTTACAGGCAACATTCAAATACATAATCATCATATTAGATATGACTAGACTAGGGATGATTTCAAGTCACAAATACACTATAATGCATGCAATTTTATTTGGCTAACTGAATTGCTAATTAAATTACATCCGTGAACAGAAAAGTAGAACAAGTATAGATAGCAACTACTAAAGTACCTTTACTATGAAAACAATGTCCCACTCCAAGCCTTTTGACTGCATGGTGAAAAATGAAAATGGTCAAGGTTAAAGAAATAATAAGCCATTTAGACAAAGTCAATAAGTGATTCAGTCTCGGTAAAACCTGATGAATGGTGGTTAAGGTAATAGAATCTTTGTTATCGTGTCTCCTAGAACGGAAGTTTTCCTTCTCACGCTCTGTTATGTAGTCAATAAATGATTTGAGTAGATCAACACAGCCTTTCTTTTCTTCTATTTCACCTTCTTCGCCTTTTTCAGCGAAATGTGTTGATAAAAAATCAGACACATCATCTAATAAATAGTGAAGAACCTGCAAGGTGGTTGACCAACCCAAACAGTTATCTATATAAAGAACTCAATTCAGGAGTTTGGACTTGCCAAAGCCCTTGAGCTAAATCAGAAAGCTGATTCTCTATCTAAAACTGAGCAGCCGGTGTCTTGGAGCCCACCTCCTAAAAGATTACTGATCGTGCTGTAGTTAAAGGATACTGGTGGCGAAGTGTTTAATTCTTAACCATACAGGCCTTTGGATTAAAGTTTTTACTTGTAAAATAGGTGTCTAATATTCCACAAGCCGAGCTTTGAGGTACCTTGACAGATTTAAACTTTGCTTTGGAGTTTTGGTATTCATTTTGGTGGCAATCATCATTATTAATGATTATGATTATTATAAATAATAAAAAATATTTTGTATTAAATAATTCCCTCACAGAGAGTTGTTTTTCTGTCATTGTGACACTCATCCTGCACTGCCCTTAGTTTTTTGAATCTAACGTTTCATGACAACTTTTGTGAGAGGTTCGCATCCAACATTATTACAGCGGGTTTTTCCACAGGATTTAGGTGTTTTTTATTTACAAGAAACCCCAAAGGATTTACACGACGAATTAAGCATATGGATATAAGACCCCCGCGCTTGTAATGTTGGTTAATTGTTGAATAAACTCTACTTTTTAACTAACACAGAAAAGAGTTCAACATAGACTAATATTGAAATAAAAGGAAGGTTGGCCTAACGGGAACTATCATTCTCATTTATCCATTAACTTTTTATAAAATCGGCAGTAAGCATCTTGCTATGAAATATTAAGGATTAGCAATGTTTAATGTCTCTACACAAGGATTTAATCTTAATCTATTAACTTGATCAGTTGGATAGGATTTTTATGGTGGCAAATAATATTGACTTTTGCGGTATAAAATTGCTCCAGCAAAACGTACTTACAGATCTGATGTCATTGTCCTCGTTAAGCAGTTTTCCTCCATCAACATCAACCACCGCCCTTTGCTCAAGAAGGTATTTCTAAAATAAACAATCAATAGTGAACGGTTAAGTCCTGATCATAATGTTTATATACAATAGATAATTCAGCATCAAAGCAATCCCCCTCGAGTAGAATCAGGACGAGTAATGGTGGCAGCAATACTAGCCATCAATTTACAAATAAATACCAATTTTATTATTTCATGAAGAAATCAACCAGAAAATTGAGTCAAGGGAGGCAAACCTGAGGTACCATATTCGCCACTGATGTTATGACAGCTGAAATTGAATGTTCCTGAAAATATTAATTGGTTAGCCAAAACTCATCTGGGTACACCGGCGAAACTTTTGAAGGGAAAGTAGCAGTAGCACACAATCAATGTAATAGCCTGGAATCTATAAGTACCACTCCAGAGGAAAAGACATGGAAAAAATAAACTACGAGAAATTTCGATACTTGAAAATTGATAATGGCATTAAATAAAGTCCAATTCTAGGCAGCAACCAGATTCAGATAGTAAAGGTTCGTTTGAGTCATTTTCTTCATTTGTATTTTGTTGATTACTGAAATGTGGGAATTGAAACAAAAACTTCTTCAAACAAAATTCTCAACAGTTGTAAGTAATTCAACAAGTAACTAATTGATATTAGAAATGATAACTATACCCTGTGAACAAGTTTTGATATCATCTCTAGTGTTGATAATACTTTGCGCCCCTGGGTGAGTTGACTCCTGTGACCAGTGATAGCATTTTAGATGTAAGAAAACATATTTCAGTTATAACGGTCATAATGTACAGTGGCAAAGCAAGAGGAAGATATCAAGCTGTAACTTGCAACGCAGATAACTTGTTACCATAGTTTCTTAAATGAAAATTGTTACGCTTTAGATGTTTTGCCAACTTAACAACTGTATAAGGTTCTCTTTTTGTGGCATTATTACTGTCTGCTACGGCATTAATGAAGCACTTGTGTCAATAAGAAATAAGATACATATGAAATTGAAAATTTTCATTGCAACCTGTTTCATCGGCTTCTCAGCCCCGTCAAACTTATTCAGTTTTCTCTGACAGAAATATGTTAAGGATTTATTTGATCGATATCAGAAAATTGAGGAAATTTTGATAAATAAGAACCTCCTGAAGGTACCAGAAATCTTTGCATTAAAAATATCGCATGAAGCAGATATAAAGCTGCATCTTCTAATTGTTGATATCTTTTCAATATGGTCTATAACCTGCAAAGGAAAAAGAGAAGAAAGATATTGATGAAACAGCTTTATGAAGTGGAAATAATTATCAACTACAAATGTACAACAACAAGAACTAGCAAAATCATAAGCTGCGTACCCTCCTCTTTTCATCCTTTTCAAAGGGAAGCAGGGCCTTGAAAACTTGTCGATATGGGCCATCATCACAACCTGGAAGTGTGGTTCTAAGCATAGCAATAATCGCTTTAACTACCTGCTAGATTACACATATTTAGCAAACAGCATTAACTTAAAAAGTTTCTTCACATGCATGAAAAAGGGGACAGAGAACTAGTAATAAAATAAAAAATAAAAATGTTAGATTTTGACTGTATCTTGCATTTTCATGTCCCATACCTAACGTAAAAACATGATTCGTTGTAAATTCAGACGAATGCATTAACGATGTAGCAAGCTCCAAAGACAACAAAATAATAAACATTGACTACAATAGTTTAATTAACATTTTCCAACTGTTGCGTGTAAAGAAAACTCTGAAACTTCTGATTTATACTGACAGTTCTGCCTTAGCGAGACTAGAAAACCGAAGCCACTTTCATCCTCCATGTATACGGTCATAGTTCAGGACAACAGTACGAATTTAGCAGAAACCGACAACCAAAGCATTGAAAAGTATCATGGTTGATGATCATATGAAACATTAAGCAACAGAAAAGATGTAAGCGACCTTTTTCCTATAGAAGGCAACACCATGAATGTTGAACGGTATTTTCCTGTCACGAAATGCCAATTGGAACACTTTCCCTGATACCTGTAGAAAAAGAAGTCAAAGAGTCATTACCAGTCAGCAGCTACATGTATTTTCTGTAATGGCTATCGTGGTGGAGAATAATCCTTACCTGCCGCCTGTAAAGAATGGCTATTTCACTATAGGAGGGTTTAGAAATCGAACCATCGGATGTAATTTCTAAGATCTTGTCAACGACAAATGCACATTGTGCTTGCTCAGTTTGACATTCTCTGATAATTATCTGTATATTCAACGCATATCAAGCAGAAATGATGTTATCAAAAGGAATTTGAGGATGGAAAATTTTCAAAATATGGTAAAATACACACATATGCTCATGATACCTTAGATCCAGAAGAATTGTCGGTGCAAACATCCTTAAGTTGGCATCGTCTCAAATTGTTTCGAATAAGAGAAGCTGCAGCCTCAACTATGTAGCCTGTGGACCTATAGTTCTTATTTAGTCTAATCTGAATCACAAAGGTGCAAAGATTTAAAATCTAAACAAAAGAAAACAGTATGTTTAATCATTTCTTAGAAAAATGACCAAAGCACGAGGCAGACCTCTTTATAGTTCGGAAAATCTTGACGAAATGAGTCAAACCCTGATATGTCAGCTCCATTGAAGCTAAATATGGACTGGAATTCTCATTTTAAAAGTAATAATAAGAAATTTACAAATTGAATCTGGCACTAGAAAACATAATAACAGGGAAGAACTAAGTTATTCTAGTGTCGAATGAAAACTGCACCTGATCATCGTCGCCAACGATGGTTATGCGGTAATGAGATGCAAGAAGTCGCAGAAGAGTATATTGCATGGCACTGGTGTCCTGGAACTCATCTATCACGATTGCCTTCCATGATTCCTGACACTCCTTAAACACTAAATAAATGCAAATGTAGTACTATTTAACATTTCATAATGGAGGTTGCATTGATGGATTAAGAACAACTAGATCATTTTGACCTTCAGGAAAATCTTTGAGCAGCCTCACAGAGCAGCTGATTAGATCATGGTAATCCAGGGCGTTACAAGATTGTAAGATATTGTTGTAGTTCCCAAGTACTGTTGCCTGAGTTATAGTCAGAACTCAGGATCACATTTGTGAAAACATAATACCAGACATTTTTAAACAGATAATGCTCACTTTGATCTCATCACCCATTTTCTGGTAATCAGTAGGAGCCCTTCCTGAAGCTTTAGCCTGGAATAGAGCACATCAATAGTAAGATAAAGATAACAGACTTGGGAATTGTCCCACAGCCCGAAATTCAACTGCTAACCTGAGTCACAAACTTTTGCCATTTTTTTGACTTGTCCTTAAAATATTCTGGAGGCATTGAACCGTTAGGTAATTCTGATAATTTGGAGGCCTCACCATTTTGTACACCACATTTTTCCTTGTCCAGCAAGCGCACAGCCTCAATTACTGCTCTCCTTTGATGGCCGTGCCCAAATATTAAGAACTCCGACGTCCGCTCCAACCTAGAACATGGGCCTCAGATAAGGCGTATCGTAAATGGAGGGAGCTAAGTCTAGGAATGTATCTAAGCATGACAACAACAAGCCATGATGGAGAAGTACTAACTGGTAATCAACTAACTTTTACGGGATGGAAAAGAAGGCAAACATGTATATATCACAATCGAGGACTACGTATTACTTCTCAGCGTGTGAACGACAAAGTTGCAAAGAAAACGAATGGAACGTGCTGATTGTAAGTTCTTTAGCTGTTGCCTTCCCTGCAACACCACCAATTCGATCTCTCATCTCGGAAGCTGCAGCTGTGGTGAAAGTCATTGCCAGAATGTTTGATGGACTGATACCCTGTTCATAGGCAAGCAAAAGCAACAATCAAGCTGAAGAAAATAACTCTAACATCTTTAATGTTATAAGCATATCTATAGAAACATATATAGGGCACAATGCGTGCTCATAGGCCACTTCTCAGATCAAACAGCCTGCAAAGCGAACCGAATTCCTGGCTAAGACTTTAAATTACCTCGCTAAGCAGCACCAGAACGCGCCCAACCATCGTGGAAGTCTAGCATCAAAAAAGAAAACTCAGCTTTGACCAAGTTAAGCAAAAACCTAGAAGATAGATCCACTTGTTCCTAGACTAGGACATGTTTGTGTGCAGTGAACATGCTTACAAGTAGATAGCCATGTAAGTTAGATGAATAGGGCGAATAGAGACCTTTCCGCTTCCCGGACCAGCAATAATCATCAAAGGTATTGAAATGTCACTGCGAGCTGCTTCCCGTTGCCTTTCATTCAGAGATTGCAAGTACTTCATGTACTCTTCGGGCATGTTCCCAAATTCTAATGTCTGAGAAGTACTTTCATTCCGTGCCTCGGTTACTAACTTATCCCAGGATTCCAGAGCACCTGAACTTGTCCTACTCTCTGATAACTCAATTGACCCCAAACTACTTAGACTTTGCATTTCTTCTTTATCTGAAGATTTCTGCTCACATAAAGCGTCAATCTCTGTCAAAGCAGATTCATCAAAATCATCATCTAAAAGGTTTCGAGTCGAAAATCCATCTTTTGAACCAGATGTTTCTGGTTTTCGCAACGAAGTTACGCAAGAATCTGATAAAAAATCGCTCTCTGGAGGAACAGTAATAGCCCTATTCTCAGAATCTTCGCTAATAGATCCACTCCTAAAAGTAGATATTTCTCCATAGCATGTAATGCTGCTAATTTCACCTTTTCTGGATAATGGTGGTGGTGTGTTTATTTGTATCTCGGCGAGAGGAGCTCTTTTGACGCCACTAATCTGAGCACTGAAATTAACAGACAAAGAAGCTTAACAACGTATATTTTTCTTTCTCTTGACCTAGTAACTGGCTATTAAGTAACAATATTCCATGGAAATATCATAGAGACAGTAATAAACAAAGGAAAATGAGCTTCGAACATCAAATTTCTTGCGATGCAAAGAGATCAAAATCGTTTCGTTACAAACATAATCAAAAGGCTCGGGCAGAGAAACTTTAACCTGATGGGACTCTGATTGGCGTCGAGTCGCGGCCGTTTGCGAGCAAGAAGTGCCTTAGCGGCTCTATAGTTTTGTGAGATTCTTTCTCTTTGCTCCGGCGTAATGACCTTGATTGGCTCCTGAAGCGTAGAGTATCCGTTCTCCCTCGACATTCTCACTTATAGTTTGGACTGCGTGGAGATTAGGCCGCGATTGGCGACGACGAACGGTGACGATCTCAGAACTGAAACCACGATGTCGTGAATTGGAGGTGTGACCTTGAAATTTGCTTCTGTTTCCCTCCAGAAAATGCCTATTTGAATTTTCTTGATGTTGTTTCCAGTAATAGGCCTTCTAAGATGCCAAGCCTTTTATAGCCATAAGCAAATTATGTTTTCATTTAAATGTATATGTAGAAATTAAATTGTATCCATGTCAAATTTAAGGGATAAACTCTATTTAATAAAGAAAAACAACATTAATTTATTTCACTAAGATACACAGTCTAAAAATTAAAAATATTTAACTTTATTTTTAATTAATAGAAAATTTCTTTTCTTTTAAAAAAATTTAAAAACTATAAGAGAAAATGGTAGATAAATATATAGATAAAAATTTTATTATAAAATTTAAATTTTTTGAAATTTGGTAAACTATTTATAAAATTATTTAATATAAAAATTTTCATTATTTTCAATATTTCCTTTTTTTAATTATGTGTTATGAAACTATAAAATCTAAGTAAGGATAATAATAAGGTAAACCGAACTTTTTAAAAAAAATTCAAAATGATATCGTTTTTGGCAAAACGACTTTCTTTTGTCTATACTCTTCGAATCTTAAGTTGGACCAGATTTGAGCAATCTGACAATTTAAACTTGACCTGTTGACTTTACATCTGACTTAATTAGGCAAGATTGAGACATAATTTTCAACTTCAATTATGAGGTGAAATTGAAGCAAGGATATAAATTTAGAAAATGTAATTATTACTTATTAGGCCGACAACGGAGTTCATTACATTTTCTAAATTTTAAAGATTACCCAAAACAATGAAACATCCTTTTTTACTTGCATTCTAGAGTTAAGGCCGACCCGGCCTAAATTTTAACCTCAAATTCGATATTCAGGTCCGCCCAGATCCGGACTATTGCCAAGCTTATGTGAATCGGAGCCGAGTAGACGAGGCCGAGGGAGAATGGAAGCTCTGATAGCCTCCTACCCGGACGATTCGTCGGATTCGGACTCCGACACGTCACAACCGCCACCACGTCCGCCCGTCGAAACTAAAACCCTCGCTTTACCACCTCCGCCTGTCTCCCTTCTCACCCCTCCCAATTCCATGGGTACCCACTTTATCGATTCATTCCTTCCTTACCTCATTTTGATCATATTCGCTCACTAGCTTTTCACGATTTAAGGTTTCGTTGATCGCTTGGAAACTGGTCAGCCCGGTAGAGTTAGGAGCTTTCCACACCTCCAAGGCAACTACGCTTTGCACGTTTACATCCCAGGTGATTCCATTTTCGTTATCCATTTCACCAGTTCTTTTTTTCACAACCTTTATAGTTTACTCCCAGATTGAGCTTTGTAGAACCAATAACGAGGTTTCCTTAGATGTGCTTTTTAATGCTTTTGCTTTTATAGTTTATATACCACCTCAGGCGAAGAAGGAAGTGGCAATCTTGTTGAAAAAGGTGTCATCTTTAGTGACTGATCTTCATGTTGTGGATGCTGACATTCGCCTGAACGATTTGTGCCGAGACGATAAAAAACTCGAAAAATTTGTGTTAGGTAAAGAGTTCCATATCAGTTTGGGAAGAACTGTTCCTATCCGAGTTCACCAGATTGATTCAGTGGTCACTATGCTTCGGCAGAAGCTTCAGTCTCAGAAACGGTGAGCTTGTATACTTATAGACCATTTTTATCGGAATTGTTTTAATTTAACGTAGCACTTGATCACGAGCAGGTATTGGATTGACTTCAGTAAGTGGGAGGTTTTTGTTAATGATGATCAAACACGCACCTTTCTTTCGATAGAAGTTGTTAATGGAGGGTTAGATGAGGTAAAACTTATTTTTATTTAGATTCTTCAAGCTTGTTTTGCGTTCAACTGGTATCCCATTTCGGTTTGCAAGTTCTTATGCTTAATTACATGGGAATTATTGGCATGTTTTGCTTTATTGGTACAGATTGTTAAGCAGATTCGGTATGTTAATGAGGTGTATAGGCTTCACAATCTTCCTGAATTTTATAAGGTGAGCACAAAGGTGTCGTCGTCTTCTTCCAAGTCATTGTTGCTTTCAGTTGCTCATGCAGATTGCTAATGATGTGCTGCTAGGATCCACGGCCTCACATATCCTTGGCTTGGGCACTGGGGAACATTGGTGATTCATTAAAGAGAGTCGTTGAAGAAGAATTGCAGAAGTCAACCAAAGGGGCTTCAGTGCAAAAACGTGTATTTGCTTGTAAATTCAATGGCATTGAGTGTAAGATTGGCCAAAAACTGCACAAACTATGTAAAATTATTGATGAATGATAAAGAACATCAGAAAGCATAAAAACGTTCATATTTGTGTTTTGATAATTGAAGTTAGGCTTTGATGATATATCCTGTCCAATTGTTTAGAGTAAACAACCCAAGAAACTTTGTCTTGTTTATGGAAAATAACTTGAGGAAAGCACACAGACACCATAGCTACGAGTTGAAAGAGTTCTGATTCCATTTTCTGCGTCGACCATACTGACAATGTCCTTCATTTGTGCCATTTTCTTTTAAAGTGTAGGAGGTGATGGATTCTGAGTAACGCATTTTTCAATTCCTGTATAATCACAAACATATCTATGATCTTACTTGGTGAATTTTGCAAGAAGCATTATTTACTACATTTTATAGGCCTCAGGGTAAAGAAAAAAAAAAAGCTTCTATTTTGTTGCTCTTTCCGAGAGTAAAAAGTGAGCTCTTGATTTTCATAAAGAACAAAATGATTCAAAGCAGGAACTTTTTTTGTTACCTATTTTGTTACCAGTAAACCTTAGGCAGGTGGCCTTGTTGTCCTTACTTAGGCCATGCCTGCAGGTAACTCTAGTATGTCATAAGAGTAACATATGATCTTTCTATTATGAGCTGCCAAATAGTAGGTTACATATTTCAACGTATTGTTTTATTAGAGATATTTTTCTTTGTCATAGACGAGTTCTGCAGAGTTTTAAATACAAATATAGGATTTACATATACATATATATATATATCCATGTCAAAAGAAAATTTCTTATCCGAAAGACTATAGATGTAGCACCAACCTCAACATAATGCAATAACAAACTAGCTTGTCTAATGCTCCCTAATATTGTCCACGTTGAGCTCCGGGCTTTGCACTTAATCTTCCTACCATATGGATATTGAAGTGACTCTACGAACCATGTCCTTGATCCGCTTTGAATTCAGTCGTGCCCACCTGACTGTGAATGGTACAAGTGAAGTGATTATTGATGTGGTTAATATGGCGTAGAGCTTTGTGTTCTCTCCTGCAGTATTGGTTAAAGCTGTGTTGTACGTAAAATACATTGTGACCATGCATATTTGCAGCTCTACTTGCAAGGGAAATCGACATGTCAGGATGTTGATCATTACAAGAGACACCGATAGTCCTATTGAATTGAAAAAAACGATGAGGGCATATGCAACTTCGTTTGATGTGGCCATAATGGACTCCCCTGCGTTATGGGGTTTCATGCTGTTGCTTCCAGTGCCATCGATCTGATTTGGTGTTGGGGTATTCTTCCAAAAACCTCCTGGAGGGTTCACTCCAATGCGGAATGTCGCAGTTGCCACCAGAACTGCAATAATTAGTAATGCACTTCGAGCTTCACTAGGAGAGTCTCTACCCTTCTTAACTGGAAGTACTCTATTAAATTTTGCTGCTGTTCTACCGAGCGCATCTCAGGCCTGGCAGGGATGCTAAATGACCGAAATTCAGATTCAGGAGAGAGCTGACTGGCTCTCAGGTTCATATCTTTGGCTTTCATGGCTCCAGCAGAACAAAGGATGTCAGTGATTTGCCTGTCTCCTGCCTCACTTGGGAAGATCAGTAGCACATCAAGGGCGGTAAAGCCGGTATTGTTTGTGGCATTCACTTCCAATGAGCTTGGATTCATAGTTGTTCTAAATTCAAGTAACAATTCAATTACCTGTAGGATTTTCTTCGGTCAGATTTTTACTTGCATCAATTTCGAAAATTTACAGGCATGGTTCGATGGTTTACTGGAAACGTTTTACTTCTGTCAGATTTAATGTTGGTTGCAATGATTCTTAAAGGGAAAAAAAAAAACAAGCTTGTTAGTTTGCTTTGGTCTAAATGCATATAAAATTTAGTTTGATTGGCTTCAACTAAAGTTAACAATGTGATTGAGTAGGGAGAGGGACTCTTCAGGATTGATATCTTTGACTTCACATATTCAACTCTTCTATTATTTCATTTTTTAATGAACTTGTTTATAAGCAATGACATAATGTAAGTGACCTAAAACGCAAAGAAAAACATATCTCTTTAAGTTTAAAAGCTTTTCTTTTTCCAGACTGCCACTTGAGATAGGGAAACTAACGTCATGGGTTACGAGTTTCTCTCTGTGTGGCTATGGAGTTGATGACAGGAAATGATCAGAGGCTGAGACATGGTAGAAACAGTCTGCACATGGTAAAAACACTAACTAATAAAAATTTAAAAGATTGGCATATTCTACTACTAACCTGACGTTGCTTTTTCCAAGCTGCAATATGCATTACTGTGTTGCCTAATTCATCCTTAATTTTAAGGACATCTTCCCTATTGATTTCTCTAATCCAGTCCAACAAAACCTCCACTGCTTGAAACTGGTTGTTCTTAACACCAAGGTGTAAGGCAGTTTCTCTTTGGACATTCACATCTTCGATATTTTGAGGACAAGCCAGTACCAGAACACTTATTATGTCGACCCTTCCTTTGATTGCTGCGAGATGCAGAGGAGTGTTCATGTCTTTACCCTTTAAACGGCAAAGCTCGCAGTCAACACTTGCTAGTTCCCCGACAATGTCTACGTACCCGTTGGCTGCTGCTATGTGCATAGGCGTCAACCCATCTTGGTTGAGTTCCTTGGCAAACTGTGGTTTCAGCCTCAGGATCTCTTTAACAAAGTCAAGGTGTCCCGTTATGGAAGCTATGTGCAGAGGATTTTCTGCTGATAACAGGCAAATATTGTTGAGGATAATTGGGTTTTCTCTGACCAACTGGTGCAAGTGATCTACATATCCTGATAAAGATACATCTAGCAACTTCATGTCCATTTTGATGTGATGAGTTCGTCTCTTCTCTGAACGTTTTTGGCAGACAGGAGTTTTGTCAAGAAAGGTACAAGCAGGCTTTGGGTAAAAGAGAGGAGAAATCTTAAACCTTATATTCCATAAACCATCAACGAACAGCGAACCTTTATATGCTATATTTTATTCGATATTCAACACCAAGAAATGGACACGTAATGTAACCAAGGCACGGTTACTGTCAACGGCTGGCTTCCCAATTCTACAACACTCACTTGACTGAAGTAAATGGCTAAGAGTTTTCCTAATTGATTCAGATTGTATATTATCAGGTTTAGAGAACTGTGCCCGCAGGGCATAACTCAGTTGGTTTCGGAGAGGTAGATTTGCTCCAAGGTGCAAGGTTTGAATCCCACGGTTTGTAGTATGGGAGCAACATTCTTGAGCCCCTTGTGAGCTTTGAGGGTGGGCTCCTTGTAGGCCTGTGGGTTGCTCACCTCCCCTTTAGCGGGCCGCTGAGTACCTGATTTACATCTTCTCAGTTGCTTCATTGGGCCGGGGTATGGGGAGCCCTTTGAGTTGGGGATTCAACCTTTTTGCTCCAAGGTTTAGAGAACTGTTCTTACTGGGTGAATTTTGGAAGAAGCTATGTTTACTTACATAAGGTAATAGGGCTCTGCCAGCCATTTTATAGGCCCTAAACAAAGTAAAAAAAATCTCCATTTTGTTGCTGAACAAAATTATTCAAAATAGGAATCTTTTTATTGCCTCTTTTGTTATTCAAGAGAGTGAGTCCGAAATAGGTGTCTTTCTTGCTCTTACCCAGGCTTAGCCTTCAAGTAACTCTACTATGTCATAAGAGTAACATATGATCTTTCTATTATAGACTGCCAAATAGTTGGTTACATATTTCAACATATTGCTTTACTAGAGATATTTTTCTGTCATATAAGAGTTCTACACATTTTCCTTTTTTTTTCTTGGTACAAGTGAAAGAAAAACAAGCGACTAGTTCGTAAAGCCTAATCCCTGACGAAGAGGTCTATTGTAAAGGGTTCCTTGCATATCTTGGTAGAGTGCATCCAAAATGCTCCATGAAGGCTCCTGAAAGGTATGCAGTCCCGACGCCGCTAAAGAGGCTAAATGCGTCAATTGATCCGCACATTGATTTCCTTCGCAATGCACTCGACGTATCAAGTCTCGGATACATGTCGCCAAAAAAGAATGCATAGTCAGATCATTCAGGGAAGAAGAACGAATATTAATAACCTCTAGTGAGTCCACTTTCACTTCTACACATTTTCAAATACAAATATAGTATTTCTAATAAAGGATTGAATCCATAAGTATAGGTTATGTTGTCATATACCCATTAAGATAAGGATTTGTTATGATTCCTATATCTATTAGGATTTGTTTCTGTTTTATTTTATTTTAAGTTTTCTAGTTAGGAAGGTTTTCTTGTCCAGCAAGAAAAGAAATAAGTTAGCTTTAGAAAAGGATTTCAATCAATCCTTTTCCTACTAGAATTAGGACTCTTACATACTATAAAAAAGGGAGGGTTAACATATGTTTTAGGCAGCCCAAAGAGTATTATTTTAATAAAGTTTCTGCAGGAAGTTTTCCTCTGAGAGAGTGTCTTCTCTTGTTTATTAAATCATAAGTTTTATGCTTAGATTTGGTTCTGAGATTAACCTAAAATCTCTACCTAATTACTTCCATTGTGTCAAGTAGGTCCTTTTTAACTCAAAACTCATATATAATTAAGCATAACCAATTCATTTTTTAAAGTTGTAGTTTCATCCATACATATAGGCTTGTCAACAAACTTCACCCCTTTATTGCCAATAATTGAGAGGCACATTATAAATATTAATCAAAATTGATATATGATTATATTTAACTGTATCTAAGCTAATTCCAAGTTGTCATAGCTATAAGAAAATCGAGGAGCAACTAAGGTAATAAGAAGTAAGAACTAGCTCCAATAATCCCATCTACCCTAGCTTCAGATGAAAATTTTAAAAGAAGCAAGTTGTCCTCTGATTATAGGGAATGGAGTATGCTTTCCTAAGAAAAAAATCCACCAAAGTTGATGATCAACTTTAACCTCCTTCTTTCAAGGTTTGAAGAAATTATAGGGGGAACCTCAAATTTTATAGGGAGCAACACTAAAGTGTGGATTTGGAGCTTTACCCTGGAACCTATCTCCAGTTGAGATGAGGGTTGGTGCTAGAGAAGAGAGGAGGTGAAATGACATGATAGTGTTTAGGAATATGAAGTTCAGGTTGAGGAGATGGCGGAGTGGATATAAGCATGGTTGCTGGAGATTCTGGGAAATATGTTTGAACTAAATGGAATGCTGAGATTGAGTGTAGGGCGGGAACACTAAGGTGAAAAAAAGAATCTCAATGGTTGCCTTCTAACAAGTAACTAACTTACCAAGATCCATTAAGCTATAAGTGGAAAGAAGACAGAGTTCAAAGGGAAAAGAGTTTAAAAACCATTCCCTAAATGGTGGGAAATAAGAGGAATGAAAGGACAAGAAATGCCCTAAAAGCTAGAAGCTACTTAGGAACACAAAAAATAGCGAGAAGGAGAAGAAGATAAGGAAAACAAGGGTTAGGATACAAGAACAACGAGAGAGGGGTGAAGGATGGATCGTAAGAAAGAAAAAGAGAAGAATAATGCTAAAGGATGCTGGTAAGCAAAATTGAGGACCTCCATTCTAGATAAAAGGGAAAACTTCACCCTCTAACTCCATTTCATTATTTTGCTCGATCTAAAATTATTTAAACATAATTTGGTTTTATTTATGAATTCAATTTTTATTTTAAAAAAAATTTGTTAAAAATTTTTCAATTTTTATTTTTAATTCCTTTTTAAGATCATAAAAGTAGTTTTTATTTCATTTTTATGAATTGTTTTATCGTTAACTAGATAATAATTCTTTAATATTAAATAATAAAAATATTATTGTTATTATCGTTAATTACACAATACTGAACACTGTAATTTATTTCTAAAGTTTAAAAACTTAGAAGTAAGTTTAATTCTAACTCAAGTTATTATCATAAGCAAAATTTTCATGGCATAAATGTATAGGTCTTAATAATATTATGCATTAAATAATAATAAATATTAATATTAAATGAAAATAATTAATCAATTTATTTACAATTATGATATAAAAGTTTTCAAATTTTATTTTTTATTAAAAATAGTACCATGTGAAATATTTTTATTTTTATTTTTATTTTGATAGTTAATATTTTGCTAACAGATATTTGTTAATAAATCTTTAATAATTTATAGAAATAATTTAATTATTTAAATAATTCAATAAAAATTTATTTTCTTAAAAATAAAAATTACAAAAGACATGGATGAAATCAAATGATACTCTAGAAAAATAAATTAGTATTTTTATTATATTCAGGAAAAGACATTTATGATGAATTATCAAATTAACTATCAAAATTGAATTTATATTCCAAGAAACCGTATTAAATTAGGTTAATATAATTGGAGCTTTTACATCAAATTTCTTCTTATCTTGTTACACCATGTTTCTCAAAAGTTTGGTTTGTAGCCACGCCTATTAGTCTCTAAAATTTTGAAGATGCAACGCCACAAAACGTCTTCCAACCTTTCCTATGTTTCACTTACTCAATTCCAGTTACATCAATACATTAGGCACCGAAAGTAGTTCTAGAGTTAGTGCCTATTTGAATGGGTTTTTGGAAGTCAATAAGTGTTTTTTTTTCACCATAAAAGCCTTTTTTTTAATAGGTATCTGACTGTAAAATAAAAAAAAAAAGCGTTTCTTTAATAGAACGACTTTTTTGGTAGTCAAAATATAGCTTTTTAAGAAGGTCAAATTTGGAGCTTCTAAAAAAAAGTCTCTCAAATGACTTTTTTACGTAGATTTTTCAGATCAATTAATGAGCCTTTTGCCCTTATGTTTTATACATAATTCTTACAATACCCACAAACTCATCTTCACGTTTATCTTGCAAACTCATCTTCTCTATTACAATAAAATGCATAATTTATTATGTATTTAACTATTT
>JANZLX010000006.1:33026019-33040159 GCA_025531955.1 Erythroxylum orinocense | reverse complement strand
TTAAATCCTAAGTTTTATGCTTAGATTTGGTTCTGAGATTAACCTAAAATCTCTACCTAATTACTTCCGCTGTGTCAATTTCCATATACATATATATCTATGTCAAAAGAAAATTTCTTATCCAAAAGACTATAGATGAAGCACCAACCTCAACATGATGCAATAACAAACTAGCATGTCTAATACTTCCTAATATTGCCCATCGTTGACCTTGTTGGAAGCTTGACGGGCTCCAAAGAAAATTTTGAAAAATATTCAAAAGAAAAATTTTCCTAGATTTTGCAAGAGCTATGACTCTTGTTCTTTCTTCCTCACATTGCACACTCTTTTTTTTCACAATATGCTACTGCACTCTTTTATTTCTTTCTTCATTCGCTTAAAATACAAAAGATGAGACTAGCTTTTATATAGACATGCTTAAACCGACATGGGACAAGTAATAAATAAGGGGGATAATAGGTGTCCACTCATGTGTTCTAAACACAACAAATTACTACTAACAGTTTGATACTTCCTACTATTCTTAACTATTAAGCAATTATTTAGAGCCACACACGTTGATTTTCAAATGTCAAAAGAAATGAGAGTTTGCTTTCTAACACTTCCCCACAAACTTGACTTCGCATACCAAGTTTTTCTTGTAATCTACGGAAAACTTCATTATTTAGTGGTTTTGTAAAAATATTTGCCAGTTGATCTTCTATTTTACAAAACATTAATTCCACAATTTTGTTTTTCACCTGTTCCTGAATAAAATAACATTTTATATGTTTCCTTTGGCTGTCTGTCACTGGATTTTTTCCAAGTGATATGGCAAACTTATTATCAAAATACATTCTTATCGGGCCTTCTTGCGCTTGATCCAACTCACTTAAAATATATCTTAACCATATTGCTTGACATGAACTTGTTGTTGCAGCTAAATACTTAGCCTCACATGTTAAAAGGGCAACTGCTTGTTGCTTCGTTGATGACTATGAAATTACTGCTGACCCAATATGAAAGGCATAACCAGAAGTATTTTTTCTATCATCCACATCTCCACCAAAATCACTTCTTAACTTTATGATTGCTTCAACAGGTGTGACTATTAGATTGCAATCTTTCATTTTGAACCTCTTTAAGACTTTATCTGCATACTTCACTTGAGAAATGAAAACTCCTTCTGTTTGTTTCATTTCGACTCCAAGGAAGTAGGACATTTCACCAATATCAATCATCTCAAAATCTTTGGTCATGGCTTTCTTGAAATCATCAAACATACCTGGATTATTTCCTATGAAAATAATGTCGTCCACATATAAGCACACGATCATGTTATCTCTTTGTTTATTTTTCTTCGTGTACATCGCGTGCTCATACGAGCTTTTTACAAATCCGTTCTTTTGAAAGTACTCATCTATTCTTGTATTCCAAGCCCTCGGAGCTTGCTTCAATCCATAAAGAGCTTTCTTCAATTGATAGACTTTGCCTTCCTAACCTTTTTTGACATATCCAGGTGGTTGTTCAATATAAACTTCTTCTTCTAAGTAGCCATTCAGAAAAGCTGACTTTACATCCATTTGTTAAATCTTCCATTTGTTTTGTGCTGCAAGTTCTATGAAAAGTCTGATTGTATCAATTCTTGCAACTAGAGCAAATACTTCTTCATAATCAATTTCGTATTTCTGTTTATAACCTTTCGCGACTAACCTTGCCTTATATTTTTCCACCTTTCCTTCTTGATTGGTCTTTGTCTTATATATCCACTTGACTCCAATTGGTTTATGTCCTTTTGGAAGACTGGTCAATTCCTATGTATTATTTCTTTGGATGGTACCAATTTCTTCATTCATTTCTTTTTCCCACTTTTTGTCTCTAACAACTTCTTTGTATGTCACTGGATCACATGCAACCATTAGATAAAACAATGAATAGTCAAATGATTCTATTCGTTTAGGAGTATCATAGAGATCACTAAGATTTCTTGTTTTAATTAGTGCTCCCCCTGAATTGTTGATGCTGCTACTACTTGACGTTGACAATGTCGATGCAGGTATTGTTGGTGGACTTTGTGGAGGAGAATGATTATCTTGTTATTCTTGTAAATCTAGGTCATCATCATCTTTATCGTCAAAAAACATTCCTTGAATGTTCTTTTCTTCTTTGCTCCATCTCTAGTAGTCTGCTTCATCGAATTTAACATCTCTTGAGATGATCACCTTCTTGGTTAAAGGGTTGTACAATTTATACACTTTACTCCTGTTGTAGTAGCCAATCAAAATGCATTTCTCCTCTTTATCATCCAACTTCTTTCTTGTTTGGACAGAAATATGGGCATATGTAATGTACCCAAAAATCCTAAGATGTCCAACACTTGCTTTGCTTCCACTCCACGCTTCATTAGGTATCATAAATTTGACACTTTTTGTTGGATATCAATTTAGCAAATAGACTACACATACAACGGCTTCAACCCACAAATTATTTGGTAAATGCTTTTCTTTCAACATGCTGCTTGCCATATCAAGAATTGTACGATTCTTTTTTTGGGCTACGCCATTTTGTTGTGGTGTATATTTTGCTGTCAGCTAATGAATGACTCCATGCTTCTTACAAAAATTCTCGAACAATTTTGAGGTGTACTCGCCTCCTCTATCGGATTTGAGTATCTTCTGATATTGACCACTTTGTTTTTTGACCATCTCTTTGAACTTTTTAAACTTATCAAGAGCCTCTGATTTTTCTTTCAAAATATATACTCGGCATTTTCTACTCAAATCATCAATAAAAGTTAAATAGTATCTATTTCCTCCGGCTGTTGTCACATTAAATGGATCAACAATATCTGTATGGATCATCTCTAGAGGCCTTTTGGCTCTCCATAATTTTTCAGTTTCAAACTGTTGTCTGTGTTGCTTTCCTTTGATGCAGGCTTCACACAACTGGTTTGATTGATCAACTTCTGGTAATTCGTTTACCATCTTTGACTTTGATAATAATTTTAGTTTGATAAAAATAAGATGACCGAACCTCAAATGCCACTACCAGGATTCATCTTCGATGATTGAGTTCATGCAATTTATCAACTCATTTTGTACGTCAAGTGTGAAAAGACGATTCTTCGTCATCTTTATTCTTACTATCAATTCTTCCTTCTGATTCCAGATGGTGAGATATCCATTTTTCAATAAGATAATGTATTTCTTTTCTAAGAGTTGACCAAGGCTGATGATATTGCTTTTCAAAGTACGCATATAATAAATATCAGTAATATATGTCTCCCTATTTTTCAAGGTAATTATAGTTTTATCTTTGCCTCTGATCGGAATCTTTGTTGAATCACCGAAAGTAACTTCACCATGAACTGTCTCATCCATGTTTGTGAACAACTCTTTCTGATCACACATATGGTTGATGGCACCAGTGTCCAGATACTAAACATTATTATTACTTTACTCATTGACTCATAATGAGAGAAGCATAACAACATTATCTTTCTTGTCTTATGCTGCTTCAAAATGACTTCTTTCTTATACCTTAGGATTCGATCTATATTCGTAACTAAAATGACCATATTTATTGCAATTATAACACTGCACTTGAGATTTATCTCTTCTTTGTTGAAATTTACCTTGTCCTTCGTCTCTATAACCTTTTCCATGACCATATTTCAGAATTCTTTTATTTGAATTTTCTCTTTCAAAAAATTATCCGCCACGTTCACGTCTGCCTTGGTTGCTCCAAAGACCACGTCCCATTTGGTAACCACCTTGAATTTCTTTGTCCAATCTTTGGCTACTGCTTGCTTGATTTTTACCGACTGATAACTTGCTTTGCAAAACTTTCTCCAAGTCACCAGTATTATCATTTCGGTTCATTCTTTGCTCATGTGCTTAGAGAGAACCAACGAGTTCATCAATCAAAAGTTCCAACAAATCTTTCGATTCTTCAATTGTGATGACAATGTAGTCAAATTTGCGTGTAAGTGAATGCAAAAGCTTTTCCATTACACAAACATCGTCTAGAGTTTCACCGTTTCTTTTCATTTCATTAGCCATCGTTTTTAAACGAGTGACATAATCACCAATATTTTCTAAGCTTTGCATTTTTAGCATTTTGAACTCATCTCTGAGTGAATGAAGACATACCTTTTTAGCTTTTTCGACTCCTTGGAAAGATTTCTGCAGAAGTTCCCATGCTTCTTTTAAAGTTTTTGCATCTGAAATTTTCTCAAACGTGGGTTTATCAACACTTGAAAGATAAAGAACAACACCTTCTTATCTTTCTTTCAATTTTCTTTCAATGTCTTTTTTTCGACATCCAACAAGGCCGCTTCGGCAGCTACATCTACGAGCTTAGTATATCCATCTTCAACAATGTCCTATAAATCATGAGCACACCCTCATCTGGATGCTTTAATTCCCATAACTTGTTTTTGTCAATTTCAGAACTTGAGGCTGGATCAATTTGGCCATTGCTTCACTAATTCATAAACAAACAAACAAACCTTTGCTCTAATACCATTTGTTAGAAGCTAGATGGGTTCCAAAGAAAAATCTGAAAAATATTCAAAAGAAAAATTTTCCTAGATTTTGCAACCGCAACTCCTATTCTTTCTTCCTCCCGTTGCATACATTTTTTTTTCACAACTTGATCCTGCACTCTTTTATTTATTTCTTCATTCACTTAAAGTACAAGAGATGAGATTAGCCTTTATATAGGCATGCTTAAACGGACATGGGACAAGTAATAAATGAGGAGATAACAAGTGTCCCCACATGTGTTCTAAACACAACAAATTACCAATAACACTTTGATACTTCCTACTATTCTTAACTATTAAGCAACTATTTGGAGTCACACACGTTTGATTTTCAAATGTCAAAAGAAAGGAGAGTTTGCTTCCTAACAGAGCTCCAGGATTTGCACTTAATCTTCCTACCGTATGGATATTGAAGTGCCTCTACGAACCATGTCCTTGATCCGCTTTGAATTCAGTCTTGCGCACCATAATGTGAGTGGTATAAGTGAAGTGATTAGTGACGTGGCTAATGTAGCATAGAGCTTTGTGTTATCTCCTGCCGCATTGGTTAAAGCTGTGTTGTATGTAGAATACATTGTCAGCATGCATATTTGCAGCTCTACTTGCAGGGGAAATCTACTTGTCAGGATGTTGATCATTACAAGAGACACCGATAGTCCTACTGAATTGAAAAAAACAATGAGGACAAATCCAACTTCATTTGATGTGGCCATAATGGACTCCCCTGCGTTATGTGGTTTCACGCTGTTTGTCCCAGTCCCATTGGTCTGATCTGGGGTTAGGGTATCCTGCCATAAACCTCCTGGAGGGTTCACTCCAACCTGGAATGTCGCGGTTGCCACCAGAACTGCAATAACTAGTAATGCAGTTCGAGTTTCACTGGGGGAGTCTCTACCCTTCTTAAACTTAAAGTACTCTACTAAATTTTGCGCCTGCTCTACCGACCTCATCTCAGGCGTGGTAGGGATGCCAACTGACTGAAATTCAGATTCAGGAGAGAGCTGACTGGCTTTCAAGGCTCCAGCAGAACAAAGGATGTCAGTGATTTCTCTATCTCCTGCCTCACTTGGGAAGATCAGTAGCAAATCAAGGGCGGTAAGGCTGCTATTGTTTGTGGCATTCACTTCCAATGAGCTTGAATTCATAGTTGCTCTAAATCCAAGTAACAATTCAATTACCTGCAGGATTTTCTTTGGTCAGATTTTAACTTGCATCAATTCCGAAAATTTACATGCATGTTTCTATGGTTTACTGGAAACTCTGTACTTCTGTCAGATTTAATGTTGGTTGCAGTGATTCTTAAAGAAAAAAAACAAGCTTGTTAGTTTGTTTTGGTCTAAATGCATATAAAATTTAGTTTGGTTGGCTTTTAACTAAATAATGTGAATGAGTAGGGAGAGGAACTCTTCAGGATTGATATCTTTAACTTCACATATTCAACTCTTCTATTATTTCATTTTTTTTAATGAACTTGTTTATAAGCAATGACATCATGTAAGTGACCTAAAACGCAAAGAAAAACATATCTCTTTAAGTTTAAAAGCTTTTCTTTTTCCAGACTGCCACTTGAGATAGGGAAACTAACGTCATGGGTTACGAGTTTCTCTCTGTGTGGCTATGGAGTTGATGACAGGAAATGATCAGAGGCTGAGACATGGTAGAAACAGTCTGCACATGGTAAAAACACTAACTAATAAAAATTTAAAAGATTGGCATATTCTACTACTAACCTGACGTTGCTTTTTCCAAGCTGCAATATGCATTACTGTGTTGCCTAATTCATCCTTAATATTCAGGACATCCTCCCTCTTGATTTCTCTAATCCAGTCCAACAAAACCTCCACTGCTTGAAACTGGTTGTTCTTAACGCCAAGGTGCAAGGCAGTTTCTCTTTGGACATTCACATCTTCGATATTTTGAGGACAAGCCAATAACAGAACACTTATTATGTCGACCCTTCCTTTGACTGCTGCGAGATGCAGAGGAGTGTTCATGTCTTTACCCTTTACACGGCAAAGCTCGCAGTCAACACTTGCTAGTTCCCGGACAATTTCTACGTATCCGTTGACTGCTGCTATGTGCATAGGCGTCAACCCATCATGGTTGAGTTCCTTGGCATACTCTGGTTTTAGCCTCAGGATCTCTTTAACAAAGTCAAGGTTTCCCGTTATGGAAGCTATGTGCAGAGGATTTTCTGCAGATAACAGGCAAATATTGTTGAGGATAATTGGGTTTTCTCTGACCAACTGGTACAAGTGATCTACATATCCTGATAAAGATACATCAAGCAACTTCATGTCCATTTTGATGTGATGAGTTCGTCTCCTCTCTGAACGTTTTTGGCAGACAGGAGTTTTCTCAAAAAAGTTACAAGCAGGCTTTGGGTAAAAGAGAGGAGAAATCTTAAACGTTGTATTCCATAAACCATCAACGAACAGCCAACAGCGAACCTTTATGTGCTATATTTTATTCGATATTCAACACCAAGAAATGGATACATAATGTAACCAACGTGCTGGCTTCCCCATTCTACAACACTCAATTGACTGAAGCAAATTGCTGAGAGTTTTCCTAATTGATTCATATTGTATATTATCAGGTGTAGAGAAATGTGCAAGCAAAGGCATCACAGTTCAATTTGTCAAATTTAATTTAATAAGATTTAAAATTAAATTTAAATATTCAAATTTGAATTCAACAAAAAAAAAAATTTTGGTTTATCCTGAGGTGTCCTAGAGGATCCTAATTGTAGGAAGATGTCTTTAAATCATCCACATCCAGACTAATTCCCACATGCACCGTATCAACCGTAAAGAGTAAAGTATTGACCAAACAAATTTCTTCATTCTCAGGGCTAGAAATTTATCATACACATAGTGAACCTTTAAATATTTAATTATAGTTAAAATTAGACTCGAACTCAAGTTCAGACTATAAAGTGTCGGTCGAGCTTAAGCTATTACTGCCTTCCACAGGGAGGCCATCTTCTCAACTTTCCCACTCCAGCACCTCTTTATATTGACAAGAATGAATGCAGCATTGAGAAGGAGATAGAGACTTTACATTGATATTGTGGCAAGTCTACAAATGGTTACTTGTGTTTTGACGTTGTACTTTCTTCCTATCTAGACCTTGTCATTGTAAATGACATTCTATTGAACATTCTTGTAACTCTTTCGTAGTTTAATGAAAATCTCATTTTTCAAAAAACATATATAAAGCGCTTCTTTGGTTTCATAGCATAGAGAACAGCCTTCGAATCTGTTTTTGAACCTGCCAACAGTTTTACTTTTATGGTCAGGCGGTCTACGATAGAGCTGGAGAAGTAATGATCCACCTTCACGAGTACAAAAGGAAAACTTTGATTCAGTTAACTCCCGGTGAAGCAGAGGTAGAGAAACATGCGAATTGCAAAGTACTGGAGGCAAGGTGTAATAAGAACTAACTTTTTCTTTATTCACTTGATATCCTTACATGTATAAAATCTTGTAAGGCGAAAAAAGGCCTGTGATCCAATTCCCCTTAAGACGTAAGGAGGGTCGTGACTATATATGATCAAACATTATTTTACTACTGCTTCAATGCTGATATACTAAGCAGACTCAACTGCTTCTCGGAACAAATGATACAAAATGTAAGTTCCAGAAAGAATGATACGGTGAAGGTTTCAATAGATCACCAATGAGCCATCCAAGGACATTTAAAGCCCTGGAATGGATTCGAGGTTATATTTCTGAGAAGAAAATCCATCAACCTCCCTGTTGTCCGGCACTTTCGGCTTCTTTATTGCATCAAGGGTCTGCAAGTAAGTATAGGAAGCATTCCTGTTAGATGAATGGCCAGGGTTGCTGATTCTGCTGGCAAGGAAGCGGCGAATCAAGCCTCTGAGGAATGGCGCCATAGTCTCAGGCTCGTATTCCAAATAGTACATAATCCCTCCCATACAGGCAGAAAATAACGCCACCTGCAACATTTAAGATATAAGATTCACCTGTAACATTCATTTTCTATTATGAAGGTTAGTCATGGTAAGTACAAATAACAAATATATATATATCCATCTTTCTATATCCACACAAGACAAGGTAAAGTGAAAGAATGCAAGGGGCTTAACTATGTCATATAATTATTGATTAAACTTATCCCAAAGAAGGCAAGTGAACTGAATTTCAACAGGACTATGAATTGTAAGCATCTTCCAAATGAATGAATAAAAACTATACCTCCGAATTCTTAACATTTGGAAGCAAGTGGCGGTTCACCAAAATATACCACAATGAATCACCAGCTCGTGGAAGAACATACAAAGCTAGTTCAGCACGTCTGGATTTTTTCTCCAACAACACAGAAAGGGCAGCCATTCCACCAGCAATCCAATATACAAGCTTGTGGTCTTTGCTTGCTACCTTTCGATGCAAGCATATCACTCCCTTGAATCATGCATGAACTAGTAAGAACATATTTACAAGCTTATAATAGAAAGCCAATGGACCTAAATGAGTAAACAGCCACCTGAAAAATTCCAACAAATGCAGATAAGAAAGTTGTTGAGCGAACAGCATCCCGGACAGCGAGCCAACATGTACGAGCAGGTGCATCCATGAACTTTAATGGCATTACAAGATAAAATAGAGAAACATTAATTTAATAAATTAGATGGGACAACTACTAGAGTTAGAAACAAAAACACATCATCCCATCTCCCAACCACTCCCTGCCCCTCAACTCTAACAAGAAGAGAAGGCAAATTTTGAGTAAAAAGACATACCTTTTGTAGATGCAGAACAACATATGGCACAAAAGTCAACGAGAAGTAAAGGGGAAATGTTTTCCTGAATGTAGCTGATGCTGCATTAGCATTCTGAGCCAAACATGAATTTGTGTCCGGATGAATAACAGAACAAGGAATGATAGAGGGAAATTCTTCCAATTTCATAGCATTAGATTTGCCTCTGCTTGCCAAAAATGCGGAAAGTGAGGCAATATCAACTGGAACACCTCTACAGTTCTCTCTGACAGCCTTGTAGACAGGTCGTTCCACGGGCCCAGTCTTTTGAATAAATTCCTGATATGCTTTTGGCAAGCTCTCAGGACGCATGACAAAGGAATACATAACCTGAATAAAGTGGTAGGCAAACCTAGTATAAGTTATGAAATTAATTTATTACCTAGAAAAAGACTGGATGCAATATGAAGTGGGAAGCAAGTAGTGGCAAAGACAAGCAAAGAAGAGGATAGGAAACAACTTTTCCAATCATTTCTCAGCTCAGCAATATGTAGGTTCCATCGGTCCACTCATGACATGATCAAAATACCTTGATTCTAGTCTTAGCTGATGCCAAAGATATGACCTCAAAATTGGCCTGGCACGAAAGGAGGACTATTTCAATCAATTTTTACTTTTATTTCCTCGTTACCCTAGAACCCATCAAACATAAAAGCCACCATGGGTGAATACTACAACGTGAACTGAAATCAGGCAAGCCCTCCTAATTCCTCCCCTGACCTTTATAAAAGCTTCTAAACCCGAACCATGATCTTCCTATGCCCATGAAAAAGGCAACACCAAGAAATTGACTTTCCCTGGACGCATCCAATTAACTATTTACATGACTAAAACATCTCTAATTAGTATCCAATTTTAGGCCAACTAGTATTTTACTTGATTCACTTGATCTATAACTAGGAAATGCTGCTGTTCAAAAACTGTGTTTCTGCACTTCAGCCACTGGGCTGTCCAAATGATTAAATGCAGGATCCAGACATACTGCCACTACATCTACCCTATGTAATTCCAGAAGCACCACCAATTTCTTCTTCATATAAAATAACCCTACTTCAGATCCATCTATTCCAGTTTTCTTTGAATTTTCAAGAATGTAATCAATCAATTAAAAAATGATTTTTCTGGAGATAATGAATAAGAAATCACAAACCTGGGAACATGCAAAAGCAAAAAGCAATGCATCACCATGCCTCCAATGGCTTCCCCAGAGGTGAAACTTATTCTTAGATTTTGCTGAATTATAAGCACACTAATGAAAAAAACTATATTAGAAGGAGAGAACAAGAAATAAAGCCTTATTTTCTATAACGCCATTTAAACTTCATCATGTAAGATGCATTTATGTACCTGAGCTACTCTAGCCAAAAGATATAGAGCAAGTGTGCGTCTCCGGTTGGGATCATCTAATGCTAAAACAGACAGTCCTGCAACCGAACCTGCTAAAAATCTGCTCCATCATCCCCTTAACAATGTCATAAATAAGGAATAGGCTCTGTCGTACCTAAGAACTCTACGTCATCCTATCATGAGGCACAGAAAGAATCAAAAGAACTAGGAAAAATGTTATAGTGCAAACTTACGCGTTGAAAGGGGTCTCTTTCCTTCTCCATTTTCTCAGCAAGCATCTGAGTGCGTGATAAGAACCAGTAAATCCACCAAAAAGCAATCCAACACGGCATGCCTCTTCCCTCACAATCAAATCTTTCTCTGAAACAAGTTGCTGCCAATAAAGCTCAAGTGTTCAGTCAGCAATCACCCATCAATACATTCTCTATAAGCATAAATTCACAAACGCAAAACTAACTAAATTCACCAAATCAATCAAATTGGCTCTCAAATAAACACAACCCGTTATAATACGGACCAGAATTAAGGTAATTCAGGAGATGGAGTGCAACCTTTAGATCGAGAAGTGAAGCATAAGACTGTCCCTTAGCAAGTTTAAAAGCTCGAAGCAAGATACCAATACCAACTCTAACACCATAGGAGAGAAGAAAGCTTTGGCAAAGATTGCCGATGGCGTGTGCAACACAGGATTCATCAGGCGCGTGATCGCATGGAGGATCGGTGTGGGGACCACGTGCGGCCCTCCGCTGCCTGCGTTGGAGTTCTTCTATTGCCTCGCGCAGCCGCTCCTCCGCCTCGCTCAGGACGCGCTCGGCGTCGGAGTTATCACCGACAGGGAGCTGAGGAGGGGACGACGGAGAAGAAGGGGATTTAGAGAGGCTAGACGACATGTCTAGGTTGTTGTCGTTCTTGTCGTTGTGATGTCGGAATCGGAGAAACGACGACAAGTAGGTTAATTGGCATCTGCTTGGAGGGAGGTGAACGAACGGTAACTGAGATATTTACCAAAATTATTCTAATAGATTGAAAGTACAGTTCCAGTTTTACGTTTTTTGCACTTTCTTTTTCTGATTGGAGGATCTTGTAGCCCTATTACGTGGACGGTGAGGATGTAATATTGATCGGGTTCGTGATTGGGCCATTTGGGCCATGCATTGATATTCAAAGACAGAGAACACCAACCTTTTCCTTTTCACGTGAAGTCCCCAACCCAAGTTGCTGAAACCCCAAATACTTTTCAGTGCTTCGGCCGATACCTGTGAGTTAGCATAAAAATAGCACGTGGAAAAGGAAAAACAGGTAAAGCCACGCTAGCAAGTGAAGATTGTATTAGTTTTTAATTGATTCTATACGCACTTAGTTAACAGATAATTAATTTAGCTAATTTAATTAGTAAATAATATTAATAGTTTATTTAATGATATTTGATAAAATTAGTTATTCAATATTAATTATTTATGTATAAAATGACTCGTGCTAGTATGACTTAAAAAATTTTATAATAACATGATCATTTATTTGAATATTCTCGTAAGAATTTAGAAAAAGTAAAAGGAATCAATACTTTCATTTTCTTCAATATCTTCCATCAAGTCTTAAGAGTACCTAAAGCTCTCTTAATTTAATTTCTCAATGATAAATGGATTCGATTAAAAATTTCTTAAAATCCTCTTTAATTGGCAAGGGTCAACTTAAGAACTTAAGAGATTATTAAAATGCAACTAAAAATAAGTTTGAGAATGAATTTGGTCGGATCACACTAAGATTTTTTATGCAACAGTTTAATATGAAATTGAGTTTGTAAAAATAGCATTGATTTAATTTCTAATTTAAGGAAATATAAAATTTTTGTTATTTTAATTCTAAATTTTCAAATTATTAAAACTATATATTTTAATATAGTACAGTAAATTAAAATTATTTTTAGAAAATTTTTATATTAATATCTTACAATTTAAATTTAGAAAAAATAATTAATTTAAATTTATCTTATTAATTTTAGATTAAATTGACTTGAATTAACCACAAAATAATATTATATACTAATAGACATAAACATTGAATATGGTGTATAATTAATGTAATATAATTAGAGATAAATGACTAACTTTTTAAAATTTATATAAATTAAGTTAAATTTATATTTTTATTTCTATTTTTTAATAATTATTTTTCAACTTTAAAAAAACACTTTATATAGTATCGGTTTCAAGATTAGCCATTGAAAGTTTGAGATCAATCTGGCTGGATAGAGTTCACATTTAGAAAACTTAAAGAGAAACACCTTTTAACTCATGAATTGATGAGGCCGTTTTATCAACAACCTCCACAAAAATTGGGTTACGTCATGTAGAGCAGCAGGCACACGGTATTCTTTAGTAAAAGGCGAAAGAATAGTTCGCTTTGTGCTTACTGCATGACTCGTGATTTTAATGACTGAGTGGTCGTCCGTTCTATACTCGGGCTGCTCGTCACATTCTTGCTTTCAATCGATATGGGAGAGATATCGAGTTAGTATAATTGTCCCATTAGCTAATAATCCCCAAAAGTACACCACTAATCAATAATTAAATTAATTCTTAATATATATATATATAAATATATATTGAATTGATGGTAGTAATATATTTATCATAAAAAGTGAGATTTTCTTTATTTTTCTTTTTGTGATAAATTCATTTTTTTTATTTTACATGAATATGTCCATCGTCTCTTTTAAGAAATCATTGAATTAATTTAAATTTACATGATAAAATAATACAATCATTTCAATTTGCATTGGAGAAGGAATGGAGAATAAATAATATGAAAATCATAATTTATTTATTAATACAATTTTTATTAATTAATAATAATATAAAATATTTAATTAATTATTTAGAAAATCAATCACATAATAATTAAACATAAGTAAAAAACATTATTACCATTCTTAATATTTCATACCCAATAATGATATAATTATTAACTTTTATAATTTCATTCTTACTGTTTACATATCAAACACGGATAATCAGTAATTTTATTATCACTTTTTATTCTTTTTTTTATTTTTTATTCTAATTCTTTCATTATTGATTACCAAAAGATACCTAAAAGTTAAATTATATTTGTATATTAATAAATAATTTAAATAATATTAAACATAAATAAAAGTTTGTGACCATAATTATACGATTCAGGTTCTCATCAGCTACTAAAAGCTGTGGAATCACACGAAGCTGCTAATTGCTGATAGAACATAAGGAACAAGTTTGTTATAAGCAACTCCTAATACTTCCACGTATTCTTTTACTCGTTTTCTAATGCACGTCCAAGTTCCTTGATTCATGGTCCTTGCTTCTTGATGTGGGAACAATGCCACTACTGTTCATTTCCTGTTTTCTCTGAAGCAACAGGGCTTTTTGTATCTTGATTTTGCCATGAAGCCTGCCATTGCTTGTTGGTCGGGCCGGCCGTGTTGGACCTGGACCTGGACCCAG
>JANZLX010000006.1:33009927-33023587 GCA_025531955.1 Erythroxylum orinocense | reverse complement strand
GATGTTACCCACACTACATGCATACTTAAACACTCATTTAATAATTCTAACGTCCAATAAAAATTCGGGGTCCAACAGTTATTCTTTGGTTTCTCAATTATGAATTTAATGTGCGATAGTTGCATTAAGTACAGGTGACTATTTAGTGGAACATCTGATCAGGGTGCTTGTACAATGCAGTAGTTCATATCCAGGATAAAGCTAAATAAAGGGAATGAGGAACTGATGGTTCACAGCAATAAAGAGATGGAAGTAATACCTATAAGGATGTATGTACTGAACTTTACAATAAGGTTTATAGGGATCTTTTGATTAACTAAACTTTACATTTTATATGTGATCTTTTCATCAATTAAGGACATTAAAGGTTAACGTTTTACATTTAACACTTCTGTTGTACAGTTGTTGTTTAATGCAAAACATAAAGATACAACTTTCTTGTCATATGGTTAGTATAAAATGTGTCTTATCCCAAATTAGATATATACTTCTACGTATCATGCGAAACAAGGTATGAAGGACCTAATAAATGAAAAGTCATACATGGTGTGACATAAAAGTTTAAGCCACATTTCCAGAGCTAGGATTAGGAGATTGATCAAGGAAACCATTTTCCAATTCTAGATTAAGGTGATATGGAACATGTATTGACGATCACAGAGGTAAGTTGACTAATAAGGACATTGAGGTCAATTCATACTTCTAACTTGTTAAGTTTGATACATAAAGATTTGGGTAGACCTCATACAATTGCAATATGCAATTATGAAAGTATTCTGACATTTCTTAGTGATTATTCCCATCAAAGTCATGAGTTCTTGCTTAAAGTCTAAAAGTTGAGAACCAGTTGGGAAAATTCATTAAGATAGTCAGATTTGACCATGGAGGAGAATATCATGGCAAGCATGATGTGTCAGGACTTTAAAAGGTCCGTTTGCCAGATATATGAAGTCAGTTGGAGTGGTGACTTAGTTCACTATGCCGAATAGTTCTGAGCAAAATGGTGTGCTGCCAAAAGGCATACTGCACCCTAAGGGACTTAAAGAAGTCAATGAAGAGCAAAACTCAACTACCTATCTAGAAGTTGAAGAACTCAGCCTTGCGCACAATCGTGTAAAGGGCTACTCTATTGAGGTAGAATAATTCTTATAAAGAAATATTGCATACTCGTTTTTTCATTGCTATCTAGTAAAAGATCTCATTCATTTTACGTCTACAGATTTTACTGTAGATAAGGAGGGACCATAATAGTGGAATCATAATCAGCCAAGTTTCTGGAATACCATGTCTATGATGGTGGGTCTTTTGATCGTACGGATGATAGCAGAACGAATACTAAAGTTGTCCCGTATTCACTACTCATATAGTTAGATCCGCGGATTTATATTTTTGTACCGTACCTGTATAGGAACAAACTCATACCTATACGCAGAGGGATTCCTAGGGGGTATAAGATCTGATAAGGTTAAGTAAATCCACTGGAGTGAGACGACCTGCTATCCTATCTGACAACATAGTCTGCCAGGTATACTGGACTATGTTATTAGACATATTACAGATCCAGTTACTTTTACAAAAGTTGTTTATGGACCCATTGTAGATGTGTGGTGGGATGCGATGAATCACAAGATGCAAGCCATGAAGCATAGTAAGGTTAAGGAAGCTAATTGATTTGCATCAAGAACTGCAAGCTCATCAGTTATAAATAAAGTTGAGACCTAAAGGATTTCAGGATAAAGTCAACGGTTTAAAGACTCACTCAATTGCCTAAGGGTTCACTCAGGGGAAAAGGTTGACTTTGTGTTACGTTTTCTCTCGTATCCTCGTAGGATACGTTTTGAGTGATAAAAGCAATTGTAGCTTATGATGATATAGAATTACATCAGAAAGTTGTCATAACCATCTTCCAGAGTAAGAACCTTTATGAGGTGGTCTATATGGTACAATCTGTAGGGTCCGAGGATCCAGATAGTACTGACATGGTTTGTGAGTTATGCAGATCTATATATGGTTTACAACAAACCTCTTGAATTTGATACCTTACTTTTCATGACGTTATGGCCTCTTCCGACTTTTTGAAAAATAAAGTTACAGGATGCCTGTACTATAAAGTTAAGGGGAGCAAGTTATCTTCCTATTACTGCATGAAGATGGTAAATTACTCACATCAAGTCACTTGATCATGTTGTATACTTTTAGTCAAGAACCTTGACATAAGGACCTTAGTATAGCATCTTCTATCCTAGGTATTCGGATTCACCAGGGTATATCTCAACACTCACCAAATCTCTCAAAGAATGCATACATTGAGTATGTGTTACAAAGGTTTAATATAGTTGATAGTAAACCTGACGTAACACCTGTCTCTCACAGTGAGAGATAATCTTTGATACAGTATCCAAAGAATAAAGTGAAGAGAAAGATTATGAGGAATGTTCTGCATTGTAGTATGGCGGATAGCCTGATGTATGCTAACCTATGTACTAGATAGGACATTACATTTACTGGTTAACTGTTTGATCAATATCTTGTTAATCCAGTTATAGACTTTTGAAATACAGTCTAGTGAGTATTAAGATATTTGAAGGAATTAAGGGTTATATGTTGACATATAGTAAAGTCAGCAGACCAAACCTCGTAAGGAATTCAGATTTAAAGTTAGTTATGTGTTCGGATGATCGAAAGTCTATTTAAGGTTACTGTTCAAGTTTGCAGATGATATATAGTTGTATAAGTGTGTCAAAGAGACACGTGTAACTTCCTCGACTAGGCATGTAGAGTGCATGCTAAGGGGCTGCTTCACAGACGGTTTAGCTCATAAATTTGATTTTTGAGTTGTCTGTGATTCATTTAGAGGCTAGACCAATTTGGTTTCACTGTAGTATTCTTCTTACAGTGTTGTTTAATGACAAACGAAGAATATCACAGGGTCATAGCAGTTAAAGATCAATTAGTTGGTCATAAGGGTGTTGACACGGAAAAGTAACATAAGGGGAGCATTTAAAGAACTGAGGAATTGTGAGTCGATCCTTTAACTAAAGGGTTTCACCCACTTGTGTTTGTAACACAAGTATACAGTATAGGTGCTTTGATGTCGTTAGACACTGCTAGTTAAGGGATCATTATGTTTGCTCCATGTATAATTGTACATTTTGAAATATTATGATAATAGGATGGTTATTGATAAAGATGATCATCATTTATCCTCAGTATTAAGAGTCATCATACATTGTCATAGTACGTATGAAAGTCTTAAGATTGTGTCAATCTTAAGCATTTGAAGATCACTAAGCATATATACAGATTGACTTTGTGCCTATGTCATTTAGACGCATACAGTTTAACACAGCTAGCTATAAAATTTGACATAACATAGGGGGATATAAGTTTTTAATCCCATAAAGGGTTCTCTAATGTAGTTTAGCATTCAGTTAGAGAACATAAAGGTTTTCTTTAATACTATTTAACATTTGGTAAAAGAAAACAGAATTTCTCTAATGCAGTTTAGCACATGCAGTTTAGCATACAACTGGAGAAATCGAAAGACCTACAAATGAAGATGATACAATTTAGATTATAAAGGTATCATCGTAGTTTGCCACACTCCATTTTCTCATTCATGTTAATGGGGTATTAGGTATTTGTGATTGTATTAGATCTGTGGCACATAAGACACATGTATCTGGTGCTTTTTGGTACCGAAAGCCTTGCGGGATAGAATGATAGACTTTCATTATCTTTGAATCAAATGTTTTATTTTCAAAACTTAGTCGACTATACAATAGCGTGGCTTAACCGAATTTTAAAATTGTTTTTAAACTAGAGTCTACTGCAATTAATGATAGTCCAAAGGGAAGATTGTAAGACATTTTTGTCCTTAAGGACAATTTTGTCCATGTCTCATAAAGTTGGACTAACATCAATTGCAATTTTAATTTTTAAATAAATTATTTGTTAAGTTACGTCATTTGATCCAGATAAAGATATTAAATTGACCCAATAAATGATCTAGATTAATGAGTCCCGATTAATGTGAACCGGGTCCATATCGGCCTTGTGATGGGAAAATTCGATATGGAAGTTACATAAAGGTCAGGTCTCCTGCAGTTACTCATAAGCTGATCCACGAGCATCAGGTTCTCTGACCTGTTAAGAGAGCACGGGATTTGAGGAAACTGTAGAAAGGCCTTGTTCGTGAGTCGGTGAGCACTTTCCGTTAAAAGCCCTGGGAGATTCAGAGACGTTTGGAGCTCGAAATCGGCATCGAAATCAAAGATAAAACTAAAATGCAAGAATTCCACATTACTTTCGTTTCTGATCCTTTCATGTAGATCCGAGGTACATAATAAAACTCCCACTTTGTTCTTCAGATCTTTACTGCTCGGAGTTTTGGCTAATGCGATGATAACGGGAATACAGGAAGAAGGTGATGAGCCCATGCTTTGTAATAAAATAGGATTATCTTTGCCTCATCCAGTTCTGTCAGTAAAATTATGGGCAACTGCTCTTATCTGAACCAGGGTCTTGACGCTTTCTGTGTTACAGGGAACCGGAAAACTTAATCTCGACAAGTCTTTGCTACCAGTTAAAACAAATTTAAGTAGTTCTGGAAGCAAAAGTTCTCATTTTTTCACAGAATTGATCACGTCCGTTCACAGTTTCAAGCAAAAGTCATTAGATTAGACGTTAATAATCCCGGTTTCATTCTTTGTTCATGATCGGAGCTCACTCTAGTTAACGGTTCCATTTCATATACCTCTTTCAACTTGTACAAGTCATTTTTTTTCCTTCATTCTCAGCCCCGGCTTTTGACCATTCTCTTATTCACTTCTACCAATTTGTCACATCTTCACAAAGCTGACTCAATTCCAAGAGAGAGTAATTTTGACTTTCTAAAAGCTAATGGTATGAAATTTCTGTTTCAAAGACATCAAATAAAGAGAAATTGAGCCTCCCATTGAATAGGAAGTCCTAATCTGAATTTCAGTAACTAGAAATGAGAACAAATTCAAACTTTGTGGGAGGTAAGAATGTTGTCTGAATTGACTACATTTTAGAACAGGAAATAGGCGAGCTTGTGGACTAAATGGAAGCGAAGTTATGCTTCCCATCCCCTCAACAGAGTTGCCCGTGCGACTCGGCTGACTCCAAGTGTAAAGGCACCCATTCGAAGGTTGCAATCGTGAGTCTGACACATGCTCTTAATGTTGTGAAACCCTCGAGTCATGTACCTCTTGAGCTCCTTGTTCACTTGCTCTTCTTCCCACATAAAACCTTGAATGTTCTGCAAATATATATATAGAGAGAGAGACCTTTAGATTTTTCCCATGTCAATCTCTACAACAGCCTAACACAGGAGAGAAGCTCTTAACAGACAGAATTCAGTAAAATAGGTGCACCCCTCTAATCAATAAAGCAAAATCATTAGGGAATTGGATTCGAGGTCTTCAGGGTATTGCCGATCCGCCAGAGATGTATCAATGATGATGAATCCATAACCAAGTACTAAAAAAACTACTATGAAGAGTGAAGACAATACCAAAATGATAAAAAATTCGTAGTTATTCTGTTTACCTGAACCCACTCAAAATAGCTGACAGTCACACCTCCGGAATTAGCATATATGTCAGGAAGTATAATGACACCTTTCTTTGACAAAATCTGCAGCATTAGTATCTCATGGATCAGTAACTAATGTATTCTGTTATACTTTTCATTAAAAGAAATGAGTAGAAAAGCAAAGTGACCTCATCTGCTTCTGGATCAGTAGGATGGTTTGCTGCCTCCACTATAAACTTTGCCTTCACTTCTCCAGCATTTTCCCTTTTTTAAAGAAAAAAGGTCAATGATAAGTGACATGCCAACAGATCACAGAGTATAAAGAATAATATCTTAATCGGCAAAACTATATCGAATAACTTGAAATTGTTTTAAGAGCTAAACCTGTTCAGGACTCCACCTAAAGCGCATGGGATTAGGACATCGCATTCGTGTGCAAGCAGATCATGAGGATCCATGGCATCTCCTCCTTGGAAATTTTTCAAAACACCAGTGGCGTCCTTATGCTTAAGCAGTGCCGGTATGTCTAGTCCATTGGGGTTCTTAAGTGCACCGGTGATGTCACTAACTGCTACTACCTTCCCACCAATCTCATGTATAAGCCTTGCTGCCCAAGACCCCACATTACCAAAACCCTACACATTCGATCAAGAAGATATAGTTTATTAAATAAGGGACAAGGAGCATCTCAGCCTAGAAAGGTCAGCTGATCATGAATGGAACTGTTCATTTAAGTTTTTTTTCTCACCTGTATTGCAAATGTTAAACCCTTAATGGACTTGCCATATTCAGCAAGTAGAGCTTCTGCTCCGTAAACAACACCACGCCCGGTAGCTGCTTCCCTACCCAAAGATCCACCAAGATCCTAGTATCCAAATAAGAGGAGGAGAAAAATGAGGAGACAAGTATTTACCAGACTTTGTTTTGGATGAAAGCTGATTCAACTTAAAATAAGAAAAAGCCAATTCCAGGTACTTACAATAGGTTTTCCTGTTACAACAGCTGGTGAGTGACCGTGAAATTTTGAATACTCGTCCAATATCCATGCCATAGTCTATTGTACAGTTTAGGCCAGTGTTATCAGTATAATCATCACACCTAATACCTAAATCTCAAAACACAATCTGTCAATGGGTTTGCTAAAATTTAATCAGCAGGCTATGAGATACCTGCGCATTAGTACCCATGTCAGGTGCAGGAACATCTGTATGAATGCCAATGAGATCGTGTATTTTCTGAGTGAAGACTCGAGTAAGACGTTCCAACTCGCTTTTACTTAGATCCTTTGGATTGCAGCCAATGCCTCCCTTGGCTCCACCATATGGTATGTCCGCTACAGCAGTCTTCCATGTCATAAGTTGAGCAAGGGCATTAACTTCATTTGGATCAACCTTAAGACCAAATCAGAAAGCACTTCAATGTTAGCCCCATGTCAGAAATTTAGAGAAAGAGAGAGAATTTTTCACCCCCCTTTGCTTAGGACAATAAGAACAGAGATGATTCAAGTTAAGTTGGTAATTTATGGATGAAAAAGCATAGAATTCTATTATATATAATGACAGGAAATTTGTCTCATCCAAAAGAAAAGACAAAACCGAACAAAACAAAATCCTAACAACATCTAATCGAATGAATAAACAAATTACAATGATACAACGGCAATGTCAAAAACAAGTAATTCAGGAGGAAAAGAGCAGAGAATCACAGGAGCAATTCTTGTAAGGTATAGAAATTGATACAATACCCACCGAAATTGGGTTTCCAAAGAAACCAAAGCTATAATAAAGAGCTAAAAAACTTATCACTGGAGCAGATGTCGAGGGTTCCAACTTAATGGAATCAGATTCTGAGCTACATGTTACCATAAACTAGACGAGCCATAACTGTGTATTAACACTGTATGTCAACAAAAAACTTCAACGTCCAACATAATTGCTTTCCTTCCAATCTCTTAACTACTCACAACAGAATTGTGTTCCAACAAGACCAAAACCAGTAAATCACCAACAATGTCAATTTGATGATCTTCTATTTTCTTTGGATAAACTGCAAAACAACAACAAAATGAAAGAAGAAAAAGAAAATTCCATCGATACCTCAGGATGGTATCTGATTCCTCCTTTCATTGGTCCACGAGCATTATCATGTTGCACTCTGAATCCGATGTAAGAGACGAGAGTTCCATCATCTTTGGGAATTGTGCACTCCACCTAATCAAAACCGAAAACAGGATCAAGACATTTCCTTTAGGAAAATCCTCAAAGAGTTCAAGGTAGCAAGTTCCTCCATACCTTGATCTCTCTAAAAGGGATCATCAGACTCTTCTCAACTTTCGAGTCCAACCCAAGAATACGTGCCGCTTGGCGGAAATTGCGGTTAGTTGCCGCCAACGAGTTCATGGCTTACAATAAGACCAAGAAACAGAGAATACCCAGAAACAGAAAGCAGTTTAAAGATTAAAGATTAAAGATCCAAAAGTCTACGAATCAAGAGAAGACCAGCAATGAACCAACTTGGAAGAGTCTTTAATGTTGAACAACAAAGAACGAGAGAAGGCTATATATATAGGAAATCGTAAGGACTAAACGGGAATATATTGTGACGTCATTTCCCAACCGACGGTCGTATGGTGGAAAGGGAGTGTGTATGATGTGAACGGAGCTATAAGCGGTATGTGAACTCGGCTGGTAAGCCTTTAAAAGCATACTAAATTGGAAAGCTTAGGTATAATTTGTTTCGTTATCAATACTAAAGTTTACTATAACAGTAGTTTGCATTGTGCCTCTTGTTTGAGTTCATATTCTCTATTCAATATTATGATGTTTTATTGTATCCAATAATTCTCAATCATTTATTTATATGATTTCCGCAAAATAAATAACTAAGATTTCACGAGATAGAATAAAACAGAGTAATATTGTACAAAAGATCTAAACTACTTTTGTTTTGCTCTGTTTCGGTAAAGGTCAAAGTCATTGAAACCCATCTTTATATTTGGTAAAGGTCAAAGTCATTGACATTTCAATTTCAACTATATCAAATTTATTATTTAATTTAAATTTATTTTTCGTTAAATTATTTATTTAAAATACATAATTATAAATTATTATACAATTTATTTAGGGATATCAGATTTTTTTGTAATTAGTATTTTTCTTTAATTTAGCACCAAAAAAGTGAAAATATGGTCATGAATTATCCTAATTATATTTAAAATAAACAGCATTTTTTAAAAAAACAAATAGAAGATTGTTTATAACTGATGATGGCCCTTCATCATCATCATTACATCATCACATTTAATCTGAAGTTCCGTAATAAAACGGAGTCTACATTAATAAACAGAAAACTTTGTGTATTGAGATTTACACAGTGAGATAACGAATTTGATAACATTGTCCTTGAACGAGCTTCAAGGTTCTGATTCCCAGGAAAATGATGCTATTCGATTGAAGGAATGGGTGAATGAACGGTGCCTGCCTATTCCTTAGAGAATAGTTCTAAAAGAATATGGTAATCTTACAAGCCATTGGTCGATTATTCTAATGTGTTCTATATATATATTATTTTGGCCATCTCTTAAGTGTTAATTGTCTCTGACCGGATTAAAATATTAATTAACTAAAAGAGCATCTTCCTTCCCATGTGCATGAAATCAACTAATATTGATCACGTCCACCAAATCCGTGCAAGCAAAGCTCAAGACTTCACGCAACATGTATATAATTTGAAGGCTTCCTCAATCCTCAATTGCTCATCTACGCACGACAATATTTCCGTAAACTGAATAATAATCATTTAAGCCATCTTTTCGCAATCCATTCATCTTACTTAATAACAGAGTCAGAAATTTAATATAAAAAAGTTTAAATAATCATTTAAGCCATCTTTTCGCAATCCATTTATCTTAGTTAATAACAGAGTCAGAAATTTAATATAGAAGGATTTAAATATTTATTTTTTGAAATTTTGGAAAGCTCAATATACTACTGATCTTTAAATAACTCTGTCCTTTTATATATATATGTTAAAAATATTTTTTTAAAAAAAAACTTGAGGTGCCCAATGCCCCTATAGAGCTACATGTAGCTCCGTCGATAATCTTAGTCTCTGTTTTAGAAACCAGACCGGACCGGCCAGTTTGACTGGTAACCGGTCGGCTATTCAATCCGGTTCATTCTAAAAAATCAGTTTTTAATTAACCCAGTCTGAACCAGTCAAAACCGATCAATTGACCGGTCGAACCGATCTGATCCGACCTGTCCGATAATTAATTTTTTATTTTTTATAATATTTTTAATATTATATATAATTAAATATAATTATAACATAATTATGACATTACACTGGTTCGATCGGTGGTTGAACCGGTCAAATCGGTGATCAGTAAAGCCTCCGGTTTGATGACCGGTCTGAGTTTCAGAACACTGATATTAGTATTCAACTAATAAATTCTCTCAAGCACATTCTCTTTTCCTTTTTCTCTCTTACCTTTTCATTTTTAAAATATTATATATATATATACATACATTTGTAGGTTTAATCCCATACGGGGTACCTCTAATCGGGGTATACGGATAATCTTACGAAAGATATATATAGTGTAATAACGCCACATACTTTTGCAAGATTATCCGTATACCCCGACAAGAGGTAGCTCGTATGGTATCAAAGCTACGAATGTATGTATATATATATATATACCATTTATTACTATATATGAACAAATATTAAAATTTTATAAAAATTCAAATAAAATTTAACATTTTAACAATTATAAATTAAAATTTAACATTAATATAGATTTATAACTAACTCTTATTTATATATAAAAAATTAAAATAGACTTTTTAACTTTTTTACTAAATAAATAAACTTTTATTCTTATTATACATTAACTTTAATATCATTTGTACAATTTTACAAGAGTTATTATGTGAACAAAATGTTAATATTATAGTAAAAGGTCATAAGAACTTTAAAATTTTATGAAAATTTCAAGAATCCTTTAAACTATATAGTACGTGTAAATGATAGGGATGAGAGGGTAATTTGGGAAGATCGCCGTAGAGATGACAAGGCCAACCCAAAGTTTTCACTCGTTACTAGAGTCAAGTCAAATAAAGCGCTTGGCAGTCCACCAATTTTTTGTGAAACGTGGCCAATTGTAGATTTCCACGTGGACACCATACAACTCTGTTCATTGTACCAACATATCATTACAGCTTGATTGTCAAGAATCTCTGGTTATTACGTTTAGGACAAGAAAACACATAAATAAACTATTGCATCTCATCTAGCTAGATCCACGTGGCCGTGGGCAGTTTGACAACTTAGAAGACGCGGCGAGCTGATATCGATAAGACTTACACCGGCCTAGTCAAATGATGATATGTACAGATATGTTTGAAAAAGGAGTTGACGTTGGCTGCCAGCTGCCACGTCATCTATGACATGAGACATCCAATTCAAATAGGAATCTAACACTATATATCAAGAAGTCGTTGAAATTCCACAAACTCAGGAAGTTGACATGAAGAATGTAAGAATAACGCTATTGACCCAGTTTTGTGTAGAAAAACCTATCTTCTGCACGCGAAAATGACACCAAATTGATAAAGATAGAAACATTGCTCGATTCATGATTCTAAATAACACATTTCCTGCTTGGAGGTTAGGAGATCAGACGATTATAAAATGTTTCACATGTCAATAAAACCAAAAGTACAAAGGACCTACCAATATAAAGAAAATTATAATTATGAATCAAGTGCGGATAATCCTGATCTATAATCCAAATGACTCATCTTTCAAGCTCAAAACTGGCTGGATGAATATCTCTGACTTCCTTGTATCTGCACGTTAACCTTCCTTCCTGCAAAAGTTGAAACAAGTAGAGTAAAAAGAAAGAAAGAGAGGGAGTGAAGGGTGTAGAGATGGGGGTGAGAGGAAAGATATTCAAGAACTAAGTTATGTACTTTCTCTTTCTTCTATCAAGTCCAGTGTTTCGCATATCGTTTTTTGTAAGACCAGATCCAGGGGGCATCCCATAGGGCATGGGAGAAAGGGCTTGGGGTGGAGCTGTTGTCATGGAAATGGCTGGAGGTACAGGGGGCACAGATTGAGCTGGAAGTGGAGGTGCCGCTGAGGTAGGAGGAGCAGCAACAGGTTCAGGAAGAGGTCTTGGCAAAATGTGCTTCAGTCGATTGTTTCTGTAGTTTTTCCAGAAAAAGAATTGTTGCCTATGTACCAACTCCTACATGCTCCAAGAACGGAAGAGTCAGTGCTGAAATTATACCAGAATAGAGAAAGTAACTCTATTTTGTATATATTTTTCATAATATGCAGCCACCAATTTATACAAGAATACTTACATGATTCTAGCCTAGGATTAAGTATTTACATCCTTAATTTAGGTAACGACTATAGACAATGAAATCAGAACCATAAATACAAAATCCTAATTAAATAATAATTACTAATACCCCTCCTCAAAGTGGTGCATGTATATCTGTCATGCCCAACTTGTTCACATATTCTTCAAAAACTTGTTTAGATACTCCTTTTGTTAAGACATCTGCAAGCTGTTGATTTGATCTCACAAGTGGCAATTCAATAACTTTATTCTCCAACTATTCCTTTATGAAAAAGCGATCAATCGCTATGTGTTTGGTCTAATCATGTTGAATAGGATTGAATGCAATTTCAATTGCTGATTTATTGCCACAAAATAGTTTCATAGAAGTTTGTAACTCGAATTCGATATCCTTCAATAATTTCTTGATCCAAAGAAGTTCACATATACCCAAAGCCATGCCCCTAAATTCAGCCTCAGCACTGGACCTTGAGACCACAGATTGCTTCTTACTACGCCAGGTTACTAAATTTCCGCCAACAAATATAAAGTAACCAGAAGTGGACCTCCTGTCATCTACACAACCTGCCCAATCAGCATCGGTGTGGCCTTCTACACAGAGGTGACCATGATTTTTAAATAAAACACCTCTTCCTGGACATCCTTTCAAATATCGAAGAATTCTTCTCACAGCAGCCAAATGGGATTCACACGGACCATGCATGTATTGGCTTACAATATTAACAGCAAATGTTATATCAGGTCTTGTGTTTGCCAAATAAATTAGCTTACCAACAAGTCTTTGATATCTCTCTTTGTCGGTTTTTGTATCACCATCAGTTCCCAAACATAATTTTAAATTTTGCTCAACTGGTGTGTCAACCGAACAGTAATCCATCATACCACTTTTAACTAGTAGGTCTAAGACATACTTCCTTTGTGACAAAAAAAATCCCATCTTTGGATCTAGCCACTTCAATTCCCAAGAAGTACTTTAAGTCCCCTGAATGTTTCATTTCAAATTCATTTGCCAGGTATTTTTGCACTCGATCGATTTCAACTTCGTCATCTCTTGTCAAAATCATGTCATCTACATATATTATAAGAGCAGTAACAGAATTACCATTCTTTTTCAGAAACAATGATGATCGGCATTACTTTGACAAAAACCAAAATTTAGCATTGCCTTCGTGAATCTCCCAAACCATGCTCGAGGAGATTGTTTAAGGTCGTAAAGGGCTTTGTTCAGCTTGCAAACCTTATTACTCCATTTATACTTCTTTACACCTGGGGGCAATTCCATATACACATCTTCTTCCAACTCACCATGTAGGAAGGCGTTTTTTACATCAAATTGCAATAAGGGCCATTTCATAGTAGCAGCTAAGGATAACAGAATTCTTACATATTCAATTTTCCAACTGGGGCAAATGTCTCCTGGTAGTCAATTCCATAGGTTTGAGTAAAGCCCTTAGCAACTAACCTCGCCTTAAACCGTTCCACAGAACCATCGGTATTGTGCTTCACAACATAAACCCATTTACAACCCACAAGTTTTTTACCTTCAGGTAAATCACATAAGTTTCATGTCCCATTTTTTTTTTCTAATGCTTGCATCTCCTCATCCATAGCTTTGGTCCGCCTAGAGTCTTCCAATGCCTCCTGTATTTTCTTAGGAATAGAGACAGAGGAAAGTTTTGATACAAGCAGTGCATAAGACTTAGACAACCTATGAGTAGAGATGTA
>JANZLX010000006.1:32965496-32976740 GCA_025531955.1 Erythroxylum orinocense | reverse complement strand
ATGTAACCGGAAAAGGAACCGGTGCAATGTTGGGACGTGCATGGACGGAGATGCCAAAAGTGGTGTTTGCTTACACCGCCATGACAAGCGTCGTTGATCCTGCTGGATGGTCTAACAACAACCACCCAGACAGAGAACCGTAAGTATATCTATATATATATATATATACAGATACGTGTTTCGGCTTTGAAACCGAACCACTTAGCTATTTGTTCATATATGAAAAAAAATGATAACGACGAATTGGTTTGAATTGCAGGAACTTGTTCTTTGGGGAGTTTCAGTCTTCGGGACCAGGGGCCTCTGCTCCTAACACAAGAGCTCCATTCACCAAGCAGCTTACTGAAGAACAAGTGAAACCATTCGTTACTCTGGGTTATATTGAGGGTTCCAAGTGGCTGCTTCCTCCTCCAAAGGTGTAAATAAGCTTTTATTTTTGGATCAAAGAGAGCTTTAGTACATGCACTGGATCGTGCGAGGCCTAATCCCATAGTGCCATCTAGGTTCCTTTTCTTCTTTTCTTTTTTTTTACGTACACACAAGCTTCAGTCCAATTTTATTCTGCCATTTATTTGTTTTAAATGAAACCTATATAAATAAATGACTAAGATTTATTGGATATAATAAGGCATCATAATATTAAACAGGGGATTTAAACTCTTAAAACTTGAAGTTATAATTCTCAGGTTTACTTAAATTTACACTCTATCAATAAATCTAATGACACGGTTGGTTTTTTAAAATTTGTATGGCTACTATTAACAACTATCTCTTTATTTTTATAAATATTATTTTTCACTTATTTCTTTTATAAATAAGAACCACAATTACAACAAATGTCGTGTCAAAGAAGACAGTAAATTAGAAGTGAAACTTAAAATAAAAATACTTATAATTAAAGGTTTTATATTTATATTACATATATAGAATTTAATATATATATCAAATATAATTAAAATTAAAATAAAAGAGAAAAATAAAAATCTTGAAACTTTATTCAATGACATATCCTCTCAAATCTCACTAGCCCCAATTTTTATTTGTTACAAAATTTTCATCATTAAAATGAATCTCATCATTACCATCATTTAAATTTGTTGTGCAAAATAAAATGACATTACTTTTTATTTAAAATTATCTTCCAAGTTACTCTTATTTATGACGCTATATAGTTAAAGACAAATTGAATTTATATAACTACTTGTTCTATTAAAAGTTCTAGTAAATAAAATTAAATAATTAAGAAATTACATTAAACTTAATAATGATAGTAATATAATTTTCTCAAAATTTTAAGTTGTATCAAATAAAGACCGAATCGTTTAATATTTTGTGTCATTTTTTTGAATGAATGAATTTAAATTTTCTTTAGTTTATTTCACATGTAGTTGTACTGACATATTGACTTTTAATTTTAATTTCAAACATTTACAATTTTAGAAGACCAGTTTCAAATTGGTCTTACAAAGCAACTGTAAAATAACAAAAGCAATAAATAAAATAAAGTTACGATTAATCTCAAATAAGTGACAAAAGTAAAAAAAAATGTATACTTAAATTAAGTTTGTCCATTTTACGAATTGAAATGAACACACTAAAATCATTGTACACATCCTTATATGCCTTAATTTATGAGTTAAGAACATCTTATATTATTTCATATAAACAATTATTGTAATAATTAAAAGTATTTTTTTTTATTAATTTCAATTTTTTGTTAAATTTGGTATAAAATAAACACTAAAATTAAAAAATATACTAATAGCAAATATCGCATAATAAATTTATTTTTTCATCTTTTAACTATAAAATAAGGTTTATATAAGGAAGAACTATTTTTCAAATTGTTCTTAATTACTTCTTTCGGGTGCTCCATGAATCATATTAATAACTTATAATTGTTTTCTTCTCACTATCAGTGCGACGAATTACTCTCACTAAAGGCTCGCATTGTAGGATAAAAAATGGCAGTGAGACCAAAATTGGCATATAATGCATTGCTCGATTAATATTCTGCCTTTAATTAAAAATAGAACTTGCAATTTGGTATCTCAGCCGATGGGGATGAATATTGTCACTCTGATTGGATTTCCAGGTACAAATTTGATTCTTATTCTTACAATATTTCACAACATTTTAAAATATTAATATTTCACAATATTTTAAAATATTACATTATTAATATTTCACAATATTTTAAAATATTAAATAATTACAATATTTTAATTAAATAATTATATTAATTCTTATTCTTATTAAAAGAAACCTTATATGTCTTACATTGGTGGGTTTGTCTTGCTAAGCCCCACGGACCAACGTTTTGCTAGTTTTCTGTAGACCATTGGCTTTCGGCGGTGTCGCTCTGACACTTCGCCATTTATGTTTAGAGATGGATCTGATATGGCTATATCGCTGGTTTATGTTGATGATCGTCTGCTGCTTTTCTTCAGCGGCTCATTGGTTTCTAAGTAAGGAATTTGTTATGTCTGACTTGGGGTGGGGTCATTGAACACCCCCCACTAACCGGTCCACAAACCGGTCTGCATCTCCATTTCCCGGCCAAACCGGTTCGACTCGAAAAATCTTAAAATCCGCCACTCCCCGGATAAGACGCGCTAAGACCAAAACCACAATCGTTGGAGTCTCTTTATCGTCGGCACTCTTCGTAGATGGCCACCGCTCAGCTTTCCGTCACCGTCCCTCTACCCAAGTTCTGTCCTCCTCAGCGATATTTCAGGAAGTACAAGTTTTCCGTTTCGAATCCTACCAGAATTTCGCGCTTGAAAACTACTCGAGCTATGGGCGGTGACCTGTTGGGTGATTTTGGGGCCAGAGACCCTTTTCCTGCCGAGATAGAGAGTAACTTTGCAGAGAAGGTTATAGGGAATGTTGATACTGAGCATAGGATTCTTATCCCAACTGTCTCTGCTCTCTCACTTGCCCAACAACAATGTTCTCCTGTCTCAACTCTCGAGCCTCCTATGTCTAAGGAAGATGCTCAAAGCTTGTTAAAGAAGGTGAATTAAAGATGCCCATGTGCATTTTCTTACCAATTCTTGCATTTTAAGTTTGATATTTTGCAGACTAAGATGTAAAATTTTCTCCGACTAGAATCTCGTCGACTTATAGATATTCTGAATTTGTTGAGGATTGGGGAATTATGCTACTCTAGATTAGCTGTTTTGTCTGTGTATTCTGCTATAGGAAGGATTCTTAGTGATGGTCGGTTGTTAGAAATGTTAATATTGACGAGCAGTTTGACCATAAATTGGAGTTCTGGAGATGGCAAATGCAAGTTTTGTTTCGTGCTCTTTACAAGTAATGTTGTTTCAGAAGCTTTGACTTTGTAAAGAAGGCAAATTTCTTCTCATAATATGCTAAATTCGCAGACTTTTTTATCATCTTCTTGGTTATATCCGTGTTACTGAGATGAAGTGTATAATTGTTCACAATGTTATGATACGGAATGAATGATTTCTATCCAGCTTTGACACAAACTTTTGTTCTTCAATCTTTCATACGAAACATTTCATCAATCGATTAGGTTATTGGGTGGAGACTCCTGGAAGAAGATGGTGGACTCAAGCTGCAATGCTTATGGAAGTTGAGAGACTTCAAATGTGGGGTTGAACTTGTAAATAGGATTTATAAGGTTGTTGAACCATGTGGACACTTCCCAAATCTCCATCTGGAACAGCCTAATCAAGCTAGAGCTGAACTTTGGACTGCATCCATTGGTAAGCTTTTTGTTCCACAGATATTGCACTTGGAATACCTTGTTTCTGACTCTGTTTTGACATCCCTTGAAGTCTGAATTCCATCGTTGTTTGATTTTGCAGGAGGTTTGAGCATGAATGATTTCATTGTAGCTGCCAAAATAGACGAGATTAAGACATCAGATCTGGCCCCTAGAAAAAGAATATGGGCATAGCTGGCAATACTTGTATTGTATCATTTGTCGGAGAAACTCCAATGGCCCGATTGCTTGTAAACTGATGATTCGGAATAAAAATTGAGTGCAGAAACTGAGACTTGCCACCGTTTCTTCAAAAGTCCATCTTCTTCTTCCCTGCTTGATTGCAACTTCATCATTCATAAGAGCATTAAGTTACATAGAGAGATCGAGACTATAACTCAGTAAGATTGTATGACAGTTAAAATTATATTTCAATCTAATTAGCTACAAATACATAATTTATAAATTTTTAATGATATAATTTACACATTATTATTCTTCGAATACGTATTATAAATTATATAACATATATTTTAAATAATTGAAAACAATGTCTTTACTAGTTAAGAATAATGTTATGTATTACAGGACCTTTTTAAATTTCACGCATCAACGAGATTTCCACGAAGTGAAGGGTACTATCTTTCCCTTTTTACTGAATTCTGCGATGACTTTCTAATTGGATTTTGCAAGTGAGCTAATCACTAAATGAGCATTAACACTTGCTACAGTCCCTTTAGTCGACCATATAAGAAGACTGTTCCTTTGCTCGTAGGTCTTAACACAAAGTTAGAATTCTTGCTCTTTCGTAATGATAACTCACTAATAGCTTGGGCCTTCTTCACCTTCCACCTAAGCTGCGCAGGAAAAACTCAAACCTAATCCTATACCAGAATTTCATAGGATATTTTTGTCATCTTCGTAGATATGTCTATTTCCTCGAGCCGCTTTCTGAGATATTCTCCAGGTTGTTAGTGATGTTGTTGTGTTATATTTTAAATAAAATAATTAAGTAATTAATTAATTTATTTAATTTTTTTAATATCTGTGCCTTTATGGAATAATTATTTTTTCAAAAGTTTAAAGTTATAACATTTAAGAAATATATTCTATCAGAAAATCAAAAGTAGCATAATTTTCAGTATATAAATATTAAAAAAATCAATGACTTTCTAAAAATTATAATAAAAAAAAAACTCTAAATGTACTACTAATGGTCGTACATGTACCAGTACCACATTAACTAGTAGCGCTGCCTTCAGTACAAACTATACCTATTCTAAATGAAGGGTTCAGATCTTTTGCAGCGTCTCTAACGTGGCAAGATCCAGATTGTAAGAACTCTTCATCATCTGATTATCTAATTATCTCCTATAACTATTCAACAGTTTCTCCTAAATTTCCGAAAACATTTTCTGAGGCCGAAAAGAGACGCAGAGAGTGTGTACTGCTCACGAAATGGTACTAACGACCACGCTTATCCCAGGCCAAGGTTGTGTCCTCCACGCGCAACGATTTAGCTTTAACAGTCCTCTACCCATGTCGCTGATCTTTTTGCTTGTATGACAGGGCTTGTCGGACCCGGTAAGGTGTTTCAAAGGGCAACTCAGGTTTGTTATGTTCTGGTGATGTTTGACGAAAGGCTTGTGTGCAGTGTGAGATTACTCATTAATGGAGAGTATCAGTGTCTTTGTTTTGACCATCCATTGCTGTTATCTCGTAGAATCTAAGCAGAAAAATGGCTGGTGCTGTCAGAGTGTCGGCGAAGTTGGAGCTCAAGCCTCCTCCGTATCCTCTGGTAAAGGAATGTTTTGTGGTCTAGTCAAAGTTTTATGTCACAAAGATTTGATTTTTAGTGTTCTTCTTTTCCCCTCTAATCTGTGCTTTGTACGTTTATTGATTGATCTTGTGGGATAGAATGCTTTAGAGCCACATATGAGCAAAGACACCATGGAGTATCACTGGGGTAAGCATCACAGAGCTTATGTAGACAACTTGAACAAGCAAATTGTGGGGACGGAGCTTGATGGTGTGCCTTTAGAAGATATCATAATTACTACTTACAACAAAGGCGACATGCTTCCAGCTTTCAACAACGCTGCCCAGGTATGGCTTTGCTTCCAAGTTTGTTAGACTTCTTTAATCTTACAGCTTACTTTTGTTCATTGGCTGACTAGAATGAATGTGGTATTATCCGTTGTGCATTGCCCGTTTTAGGCATGGAACCACGAGTTTTTCTGGGAATCCATGAAACCAGGTGGTGGTGGAAAGCCAACAGGAGAGCTTCTGCAGTTGATTGAAAGGGATTTTGGGTCTTTTGATAAATTCGTGCAGGAGTTTAAGGCAGCAGCAGCTACGCAGTTTGGTTCTGGATGGGCTTGGCTCGTGTGTAAGTGATGTTTTTCTTCCACTGACGAGATAGTTCACTTATTTTCATTACCTAAACGAATCAATCTCAAGGTAAGTGATGTGCCTTTGTTATTTTGTTTTATGCAGACAAGGCAAATAGACTTGATGTTGCAAATGCTGTAAATCCTCGCCCATCAGAAGAGGACAAGAAGCTTGTAATAGTGAAGAGCCCCAATGCTGTCAATCCCCTTGTCTGGGATTATTCCGTTAGTTTTCTGATCATAGAACTTTATGTTTTGCTGTTGTTTTGTTAATGACATGTGCTATTACTGAAGTGATAGTGGAAAATCTGAACAAATGTTTAGGCATGTCTAATATTGTCGTTCATTTCTTGCAGCCAATCCTCACAATTGATGTCTGGGAGGTACTTACCAAACTCTCCTTTTCACATTTTAATGAACTTTGCTCATTCGATAGGAAAATCTTATTGACTAACTTTGTATTCTTGCTTGTTTGGCTTTGTCTCTACAGCATGCTTACTACCTTGACTTTCAGGTGAGATTCAGTTGGTAAAAAATTATTCCAAGTAACATTTTACCAACCATCTGATGACATAATTTCCCATTTTGATTGTTAGATTTTGTAGTTGACAGTCTATGAATTGTCATATTGGTTTTCTCATGCAGAATCGTAGGCCAGATTACATATCTACCTTTATGGAGACGCTTGTGTCATGGGATGCAGTCAGTGCTAGGCTTGAAGTTGCAAAGGCTAAAGCAGCTGAGAGGGAGGTAAAAGTGACCGAACAGTAATGCTGCAGGAATTTTGGTGGGTGATGAGGGGAGATTTTGTATCGAACGGTCTGTAGATTATTAAGTAAGATTAAGCTAAATATGAAGGAAAGTTGGTGTTTTTTCTTTCGAAATATTATGGGATCATTCGCCGGACGCAGAAGAGGAATGTTGTACCGATAACAAGGTGCTAGATCACTGTCTGTACTCATCTGTAAACTTAGGCAAGGGACATATAAATCAATTAATCAAATTAATGATATAAACACTAGATCGGACTGGCCGGTTTGATCGGATTAAGCACGAAGAAGGATTAAGCACGAAGAAAGAAGAAGAAGAAAAAGAAAAAGAAAAAAAGGCAACCTTTTATATTTTCGCCTTCATACAGAGTCTCTCTCTCTTCACTTGTGTTCTATATTGTGTCTCTACCGTCTTGGCTTCAAGATAGGGGAACAAATTTTCTGTCCAATTTTATGGTGTCTTATTGTGTCCAGTGAATCTCAGCCATTTATTTATGCGAATCTCGCGTGGGCTTTATATAAATAAATGTGGGGCTTGCATAAATGAATTGTTGAGATTCACTGGACATAATAAGACATCATAAAATTGGACAGAAGATCTGGACTCCCAAGATAGGACCGCTGGTTTTGACTCAGTTGGCGATTCGCTTAAGCGTGCTGGTTGGAGCAGTCTTGATCGCGGCTAATGGTTTAGAGTTCCAGCGACAGGCTCTAGAACAAATTAGCTCCTGTGAATTGAAGTTGTACAGGGGAGTGAGAAAAAACAATGGGCAAATGGGCCTGTTTTTTGGTTGGATTTCAACCGTGATCGAATCACGGTCACAGCATAAAATGATATTTTATAAATTTTAATCAGATCTCGATAATTATAAATTTGAATTAAACGTTAATAGTAAAGTATGAATTATACATGATTCACATTTTTGGTTGAAATTTTCGGACAAATTTTTCACCGTGTCAATCATAAGCTACTTAATTGTCCAATTTCTAACAGTACCTACTAGAACAATTTCTCAATTTTTGAAAAGAAGAACAAGTGCTAGCTTCTTTGTTTGTTCTTCCTATTAAAATTAAATTCTTTAATTATAATTAAAGTCAATTTTTAATTTTAATTAATTTAATTTTAATAAAATCAAATATTTCATATTTGATCTTTAAAGTTTCTCAACCTTTATAATTAAGTCTAACTTAATTAAATTGATTTGTCTTTCACAAATTGTTCTTTGATGTGTGACTCATTATGTTCCTAATATATTGACAATAATTATAAATTTTAATTATAATTCATAATTAGAATTAAATAAATTAAAACTTTTGTTAATTTGTCTTTAATTCTTTAATTAAACAATATAATCATAGATCAAGATTAAAATCTAGCGACATGTCATGACCACCCAAATATCATAAATGTCAAAGTAATTTGACTTAATATGTCCATGCATGTTTATGATGTATAATCCTTTCGTCATCCAATATTTCAAATGGACAAAGTATGAATGTAGTGTCTACTCTTTTGGTTTAATCACATTCATTCATGCTAATTTGTTATTGATTTATATTTAAAATTTTGAAAAACGACTTATTCAAATGTCAATTTACTTTGGCCAGAGAATTTCATAAATCACTACTAATCAATAACGGTAGAATATTCTGTCTAATTACTTTAGAGTGACGAATCCTTTATTGACTTACTCAATTATTTCTATATAGTTCATGTTATATCCACGTATTACCAACTAAATTATCCTAGTACAGTTTATAAGTAATATCAAAATATAATAATTCTCACACGAGATACCTTAGTAATCTTAGATCTAAGGATTAATTATATAATCATTAATATGAGAAAATTCACAAATACATAAGTAATGTTTTATTTGGGATTCTTATAGTCAGGTCAGTTCAATTACTTATTCTCTAATAATCACCCACACATTAGTTTAAGTATCTTTGTGATTTATTTTATGAGATTAATTATTTTTTATAAAAAATATAATGTATAATAATTTTACCATTTTAACAATATCTTGTTCCGATGAAATTGTAATTAGGAACACCTAAGAATATCATAATTATGATATGATGGTAATTTCAATTTCAATTTTTATTTTCAGTATTAAAAAATATATAATTTAATTAATTTAATATAAAAGATAAAAATAGCTTTTCATTAATAAACAATAATATCATGGATGCCAATGATTTAGTGGAATCCACAAACTAACACTTGTCGTAAAAATGGCCTTGTTTTTATAAACGGAGAGCAGAACCAAATTGTCAGCAACTCTGTCGTAGCCGGGTAGGGGACCCAAGAAAAAAAAAAAAGGATAGAGATGAGCAGCGGATGGGCCGATCTTCCCAAGGAACTGTTGTCCATCATTGGTAAACGACTCGACTCTCGCATAGACGTGTTTCGTTTTCGTGCGGTGTGCAGTTCATTTAGGTCCACCGTTCCTCCTTCCCACCGGCCGTTTCCACGTGCCGTCTTTCATCTTCCACCGCCGGTCTTCTCGGATTCGTTGTTATCGCAGATCATCATATGTCGTGTCCAACCGGCTCACGAGACACCAAGCGATTCGAATGCTAACAGGAGCTGGTTGACTAAAGTTGAGGAGTCAACTCATGGTGAACTTCAGCTCTTAGCTCCATTCAGCAACCATCAACTCAAGAACTTTCCTGGTAAGCTTCCTAAGACGTTAAACCTTCTTGAGTTTCGTCTTTTGGAGTTGTGCAGAGGTTATACGCTTAAGCTTGCTCGTGGGATTTCAGTTTTTGGGATAAACAAGGTGGTTTTGTTTCCAAATTCTAATTCTGTTCCTGATAATGTTAATGGTTATGGTCTTCTCGCCATCTTGCATGAAGGAAAGTTGTGTTATTGGAGTTATGGTGAAGAGAAATGGACTTTTGTGGATGAGAAGTATTTCCATTATGATGACATTTTAATATATAAAGGTCAATTCTATGTTGTTGATAGATGGGGGACTGTTTGGTGGGTTGATTCATCGTTGAAACTGATTCCATACTCGCCTCCGCTGTTTGGTTGCGGTCACATGAAGCATTTGGTAGAGTCCCGTGGAGATCTTTATGTTGTTGATAGGTATCTTGAAGGAAACAGGAGGACATGGCCTCTAGATGAGTCTATCAACCTAGACATGAACAATAACTTCCGCTATCTCGGGAGAAACTATCCCATATGTCGAGCTGAGACTGTTGACATCAAAATTTATAAGCTTAACGAGGAATGGGGTACATGGGATGACGTCAGGTCTTTAGGTGATCAAATCTTTGTTTTGGGTCATGAATGTTGCTTTTCTGTTTCTGCTAATGAAATCGGTGGATGTGAAGGGAATTCCGTATACTTTACAGATCCAATTGACGAAGATCGACATGGAGAAATAAGTGGCAGTGACGCTCGTGTGTATAAACTAGCAGATGGTTGCGTCATGAAAGCAGAACCCTGGATATTCTCAACCACAAACTGTGTTTAGTTTACAAACTTGTTTCCTGTGAGAACATGTGTATATGTATGAACAATGTCAACCTTTTCCCTGTAATAAATAAATTCGATCATTTAGACATTGAAATACTTGCTGTTTCATATTGTATTGTTTGAAAAAATTTCTCTCGCTATTGAAGTACTTGCCGTGTCCATATTGTATTGTTACCGATTGTTCAACTTTTATCTTACAGCTTTCTCTTCTCATGTTATATCTTTTGTTAGGATATATGTTTTGGAATTATTTATTAATTGGACATATAAGATATTACTTAGATGTATTATCAAATCTTTGATGTTTTTATTATTGCGATTTTGCTTGTTTTTATTTTGTTGGTGCCAAATAAGTTTGCGGAAAGTTTGTGAAATAATTAACCTACTTCGATTTTTCATCTTTATTTGATCATACGTAGAATTTAATCAAGGATTTATACAAATTTGACAAATGGAATGTTTGGTCTCGGCATCATTAGCTGTTTCTTCCATGTTTAGTAAATTCAGAGTATTCATTGAGATAGGATGAAGTACAGCCTATACGTAAATACATTGTAAAACTCTGGTCTAGAAGTTCTTGTTTTGATGTCCTTTTGCTAATGCTGGGGGTTTGCTAAAATGGATAAAGATTCAAACTCTCAATGGTAGCCAGGATAAGCTGCGGTTTGGGGGGGTTTGTTTTCTAGGAAACTGAAGCTGATTAGGGAGTTGATTCAATTTATAAAGTGTAGTTTTGAAGTTTTCAACGCAGAACACATGGTTGGTTTTCGTTGTTACCTTCTGAGAAACTTTGAAGCTTCCGACTCATGATTTGTGCTCTGATGTTCATATAGCCTTTCATTAAATGTTGCATTCTAC
>JANZLX010000006.1:32942231-32964468 GCA_025531955.1 Erythroxylum orinocense | reverse complement strand
TGAGCAAAATGATTGGAGGAGGTTGGTTAAGATCCATAATTTTTAGCTTTAGGGATAGAATAGCTCTTAGATGATCATACCTGAGAAGTATTGAGGATTCTCGATCTATGACCACATAATTGTCCCAGTTTTGTCATGGAAGGATACTTCCACAAGCATAGATGATTTTGAAGCTCACCCATACCATAGCCATGGCCACTCAGTAACTCTTGGTGATGTGTATTCCACTCGAGTCCGCAGATCTGCACAAAGGTAGGATAACATTAATTAGTTAGAAAGACCAGTTACACTCTGGACCACAAACTGGTGACTGCCTGATTTTTCTCAAGTTCCTTAAAATGGGTTCTTAAATAGATTTACTTATTCAACTTGCCTGAGCACCAGTATCTACTCCACCAATGCATGTCCCTTTCCTTGTATTCCATATCTTAATACACCCATCGCTGGTGCCACCACCTGAGGCTAGTACATTAAATTGATAAGGGCACCACGCAAGGGCTTTGACTGCTGCAGAATGTCCGTTCAATTTATGCAGGAATTTGGATGAACTCATTTTAGATGCTTCCCATATGTATATAATGTTGTCATTTCCTCCACTTGCCAATACACTGCCTCCGCTTGACCACTTCAAGCCACACACTTCTTCGTTGTGTGCTTTAATGCGTACAGTCGCATTTTCATTCTGTCTAACTGTCAATGAGGGTAAAGAAATTAAGGAAAGGCCAAAGCAACAACATCAAGAGTAAATAGCAGTTTGTGACTGTAGGTACCGTCATGATGGATCAACAATTTGTCTTTGCTTCCTGAAGTTAGAGTCTGACCATTCCAGGAAATTGCTCCTACCCTTGCTTTATGACCTTTCAGGTCTCGAACCTGTGAGAAATGACAAGCTTGTTTTTACTTGTTCACCGTATAAAATTCAAGAGAAACTCTTTTAACTCACAGAGAAAAAACAGAGCCCTTACACATACAGAAGTCTTGGCATCCCAAACCTGAAGTTTGGAATGCATGAAACCAACAGCTAGACTTGTACAATCTTCAGACCAGCATAAACTTGTTGGACGGTCAGTGTCATGCAGCAACTTCTGTACTGTACAGGATTCTGCGTTCCACAGGTACACTGCTGAGTTCAAGGCAACAGCAACGACGTTGTTTTTGCCCCAGTCCATGACTTTAGTGTAGAAATCATTACTAATGGCAGGCGCATCCAGAATCCTAGTTTCCTTCTGCAAGAGCCCTCGAAAATGTGCAAGAAAAATTAGAATAATTGGGGTAAGGGATAAGCAAGAATGGGGGAACTATGTTCTTCTCATTAATATAATATCATACGGAGTCGTACCTTGGGCAACCGACGAGGATGATGTGGCTTGACCACATTACTCAATGCTTCTGAATCATCTTTCCGCATCTCATCGATATGGCGGATTGATTTTCTACTCGATTTTGGGCTACCTCTGAAAACCAACATCCTGAACGGTCTCCCTTCTGAGTCCATAGTCAAACAATCCATCAATCTTTGTCTGTATGTTTCCTGTACCGAAAAAATATACGAAACAAGAAACAAGAATCCCTAAGAAAGTTAATTCCTGAACCCCAAATCAAGAAGCAAAAAGCCATGAACAACAGATGAAAACCGGAGCAAACGTACACCGAAGTTGGGATTCTGTGCTGCGTTAATCCTGTTAGTCAACAGAGTGTGGGCTTGATCAAGATTCATCAAACTCCTATTGGGTATAAACCGATCCCCCTAAACAAAACGAAAAGGCAAGACACGTTCAGAAACAATCAAAACCTGACAAAAACTTGGATAAGAAGCAAGAAACTTTCAGGAAAAAGAAAAACAGAGTTTTTTTACAGGAAAGTCATATTGGGTTGGAGAGTCGTGAAGTCGCCTTGGAGAGTACCAATTTGAATCTACCAACAGTTCTCTCTTGCTTTGATCCATTCTGGGAATGAATCAAAGGACAAAACTCCCCAGAAAGAATCTTGTCTTTCCTTAAAGTTGTTTTATGATGAACCCAGAAAAGTGCCGTTAGAACTGGAGAAGTTACAGTTATCGTCTCTTTTGTTCGTTGTTCTCGTTGGTTTGAAGGCGCCAACTTAAATAGTCGGGTTTTGGACAAGGGTCGGATCGCCTTATTCTTTTCGGGTCACTGAATTCGATTTCTTTTGAGTAAATTATTCTTAACTTTGAAAATTCCTGTTTTAGGATTTGCTTGGGTTATATTATCAATATATACAATTAAACATAAATCTAAAATATAATGATTAAAAAATTCAATTGATTCGGTCGGTTCAACTGTGAAAATTTTGAATTGTTCAACTTTTCGATTCGATTTAGTCTAATAACTCTTATTGTTAAATTTGATTAATTTATTAATTAATTGGTTAATTTTTATAAATTAATAAATTCTTATAAACAAAAATAAATTAATTAATTTTTATTTAACAATCTCTTTTTTAATTAAACTTCAAATTCTTCGATAAGCAATAACATTTTCTTTCAATTATTTTTCAAAAATTTTAATTTTATTTAATTTTTAACCTATTTTATATTGGTTTAATACCATTAAACCATTTAAACTTTAAATTTTTCATATTACTAATTTAATTTTCGGCTCGATTTTTAAAACATTACTAAAATATAAATAAAAAATGAAAGAGCCGTAAAATTAAAATTGATGAATTGAATACATTTCTTAGACTCAAAATTTTAATAGTGAAGAAAATAATAAAATACAATAAAACAAAAAATATTTAAATTAATTCACAATCACTGAATAGAAGTTTACAAATATTATAACTGGTGATATGAAAAATTACAATGGAACGAAGTTAATCTTCTGACATAATATAATTGGTGGCAAGTCTAAATTTAAGTTATTACACATGCAGGTGTAGGATTCTCTATATGACAAATTGGGTGATGTAACGATTTTGCAGGTTAATAATAACAACGACAACAAGCACGATATTTAGAAAGATCAAGTAGCATGTAACTTTACTCTTAATTAATAGAGAGATCGTTTTTAAATGAATGTAAGGGTGATATGACTAAATAAGAAAGTTATGTAAAATAACGACAACGATCTCAGCAAAAGTTTCACTGATATACCAGATTGGAGAGATTCAGTAGTAAGCAATAATATCCCTAATTTGTAAAAAAATGGTTTTTGAAATTGTGCGAAATAGACTATCCAAAAAATCCGTAAGGATTCAAAATGTTGTAATGTACACAGATTGAACATTTTGATGGAAAGACATCACTTAGGCTGCTTGGTAATATTAACTGTTCAACAGTTCCAAATCACTTGTTCCCGTTACTCTGCTCTATAAAAATTTTCCATTCAATAAATAAAGCTCACAAAATTTGGAGAGACTAGATTGCACCGGAACAAATGGCACACCAAAATTAGGAACAGAAGATCTTGAGTCCTATCCAACACACATTTTGAGTAATTTAAAATTATCCATCTAACAGTCATGTTACTTGTACAGACAAACAATTATATAACATGTATTTGCAGTTTGGTTATAACTGTTGTAACCTCTTGTAATTTATGTCTCTTTCATAGATTTGTGTGTGAAGTGTGCAGGCCAAAAATTAAGCTTATTGTAAGTCCTCACACAAGATTGTATGCTTTCCTATACATAAAGAAAATCTCGGAGCCACACACAAAGTGTTAGAAACATTTCGGTAAAAATTTACTATTATAAAAATCGGATCGAAAGTTAAATTTATAAGATAAGAAATTTAAGGTTTAATTTATTGGAACAATTTCTTAAACCAATTTTAGATCAGGAAAGTTTTTTTTTTTAATTGTTCAATTAGAAGGCAATCAGAAAGACATTGGAAGATGTCCTGAAAAGGGTTGGATAATCATGTTGGTAAAGTCACTAGGCATGTAAGAATGATGGAGGATGCCTTGCAATTCCTTCAAATTCAGGTTGTCCAGGATAATGATGCAAACTAGTCAAGATTAGAAGTCTTCGAACTAATGCATTTTGATGGTTTTTGAGATTCCAATACACTGATTAACTTATTGTGATGCTTTTCCACTACACAATTAATTCAGTTATCATGTAAATTCTCTTGAAACTAAGCATTTTGATCATGCTGATTTCTTTTTTGACATTGAAAGCAACTATGAAGATTTAATCACACAGTAAATATTGAAGAACAGGACAGTCAATAGGTTGAGTAATGCCAAGCACCAAATCAAGCAGATGGGGGCATATTACTGGCCCTACATGATCTTCTAATCTCTCCTTGTGTGCCACTGAGAACTCCTATAGTTCCCAATCTGACCATAGCGGCACCAAACCTGATGGGAAAATCCAATGCAGTTGCCAGCTCTGCAACTATAGGCCTTGTAACAGGATCAGTTCCAAGCTCTTGGTCAATTTGGAGAATGGCCCTGTGTAGCATTACATTCTGATAGTACGAGATGTCCACCATAAATGGACTAAATGGGTTCTGGTCTAGATTGACTGTGCTGTCTGATGGTACATCTTTTGGACACCTTAGTCTCAGTATATTTGCTAGCACGGGTTCCATTGCAGGGTCTGGTCTGCCAGTGCCTTGAAAGTTGTAGAGACGGTTCTTGATGAATGAACAGTGTGCGACTCCAACAGAGTGAGCACCTACATAGCAAATTGTATGAGAAAATGGTCAGTTTCTTTTCAGGTTATGTTACATTCTAAGCAAAGCTGAAACTGCTAAAAGTTTCAAGTACCCATAAGAAGCACCATGTCTGCAACGCTGAGACCTTTGTCAGCAAATGCTGCAATTGCTTGAGACACTGAAATTGAAGGGCCTAAGAGACTTATATTCTGAGCCTGAGAGACCAAACCATCTCTTCTTCCTGTTGGAACATTGTATCTTCCTCCACCACTCTGCAAGTAAGTGCATATCATTACCGGAACTTATCACACTGATGCTTAAGTTAGTGACGAGTATCTGGAACAACTAAAAAGTACGAGTTTTTGACTTAAAAGAGAAAGACATACCAAGAAGACAGCATCTCTAGTAGCAAGTGCAATGAGATCAGCACAAGAGACCACACCAGGGCATGCTTCTTCAACCGCAGCCTTTACTATGTCAATAAGGTCATAACCTCGAACGCTTGCATTTGGTAATGCTGTTTTCTCACTGTTGATCCCATCTATAAGTATTGATGCATCACACCCCTTTCTCATCATTATTTACACAATGAAATGGTTAGTTAACCAGCAACTTCATGTAACAGCAAGCTCTTATGGTTAATTCATCAACTTAAAGTTCTGCAATAATGGAGAACATGTTTTAGTGAAGAGAGCATATTTTTAGTGTTTGTTATTGCTAATACACCAGAATATCATATTTTTAGTGTTTGTTATTGCTAATACACCAGAATATTAGCTCATGCATCTTAACAACCACCACCTACCTTTTTAATGGTTAAAAATAACTAGAGGGTACGTGCTTGAACCTTGAGATAAGTTCATACAAACCTTGCTTACCAACCAAATCATCATCCATGCTTCTTATTGATGCATGGATATGTTTAATGATTTTAATTTTTAAGTGAGCTTAAAAGGGATTATCATGTTAAAAACTGATGATTAATTGTTCTGAGATGATTAATAATGACAAGAGATATGTAAGCATACATTGACGAAGCAATCATGGAACTGCAAGCGTAAAAGAGCTGCCACAATTGAACGATCCCTGAAGAAACGTGCACTGACAATACCAGCTACTATGGCTTCAACATCAACGAACCCACATTTGCCTCTGTAAAACCCGACCTGAAGCTCTCCTGACAAAGTCCCTACCAGGTTTCCAACAACTACACCAAGAACTAACATAATCGGAATCTTTGCCTCGACCATCATTTTGCTTTGTCATTTATTTATGACTCTAAAAACATTGATTGAAAAGAAGAAAATGGAAAGAGGAAAGGACGGGAAAAGCTTGTTCTTTGGGGCTGTACAAGAGGCAACTACAACTTTCTTTACAAAAATCACGAGGATGAGTAGGAACCAGAAAATGTTAAATGAAACTGTGTTTTACTATGGCCTTTCTTAAATATAGGCTGGCGAGTCTTGAACATGCATCAAGTATTTCCTAGTATTCTTCGGTGCTCTTGTTGCTGCTCTTGGAAACATTTAACGTTTGTTAATCCGTATTTCGGTGCTAATCACAGGAACAGAAGATGAGAGTTAATTAAAAACCGTTTAGTTCTTTTTTTTATTTGTTATTTTTTTACTAAATTTAAACACACGAACTGAAAGCTAAAACGGGCCTAGGCTATTAGTGTCACTATTCATGGTATATCTATGCATTACATGATACTGAAAGTGCCGAGTCAATCACTTTCAGAGGATGCTCAAAGTTTTCATGATTAGCTAACTTCCTCCTTAAACTAAAATTTCGAGCATCATCAAATTCTACTGCTAACATAGAACAGGGCATTTCTGTAACAGTTTTACAAGATTGAGACACACCATTTGATTTGCAGTCTATAGACCTCTGGATTGAACTTGCCATACGGGTATAAGACAGAAAATATAGGTTCTTTGGCGGAAGTCTTACACCCAATGCAAATCCTTGGCCAAAAATTATCCTATAATTCTACCAACTTCTGTTTCAGGAGTTCACTGTACAAAATTCATAACTTAAAAGGTTGAGAAAAGGAAACTGAAGTCAAAATATTACGACCAACAATGGAAGTCCCCCATAACTTGTGGACTCTCGTATTTGGGTTGCTAAATATACTACAGTTGAACTCAAATAACATTACTGTTTGTGGCCTTGGCATAACGATATAGATCATAAGCTGAGCTCCGATTAGAAGCAGCAGTGACTGCAGAATTCGGTGGAACCAAAAAACCATCTACTGATGGTGATGCTTCATGCAAGCCAGACACAGGTTGCCTGATGAAGCCCTGCCTGATCGATCTTTCATTGAAGTGAGTGTTTTCGATCTCGGTCCATCCATATGACTGAGCATGGTTTACAAGCCTTTGACCATCCCTATCAATCAATGTCTCCCTGTGAACACCAGGAATTGAACCTGCAGATGAAACATCATAAACACCTTGTAGCCCAACTCCATTGGCATACACGGGGCCTCCTGTCATCGTTCCAAGAACGTTTTCAGGCAAATAGCCCGTGTCAGACACATTTGGTACAGTTGTGGCATAAGAATAACTGTTGACATGACCCGAGAATCCACCATCCAGTAAGTTAGTTCGCAGTGAACCATTATACAAGTCCTCCACATGAACAGCAGCCCTTTGCTCGTGCAACCCAACAACTGGAGCGGAGATCATGGTCGACCGTTTTTCTGAAAATCGTGGACGCTTTGTTTCTTGATTCATCAAATTCCTTGACAACTCACTCTCCTCTGCTTTTCTTTTCTGCATTTTCAAATCATCTATTTGTTTAGCGAGGTCACTAATATCTTTGTCCAATTTCATTGCCTTTAACTCTACTTCTGGGAGAACCTCTGCAACATCCATCTTGCGATCTTTGAGGAACTTTATTACGGATTTAAGAGCAGACAAATGCTTTTCATTTACGTCTTTCTGTGAAAGGTCATCATGAGATGCACCATTAGCATAACTAGTAGTCATAAGTGCAGAAAAAATATAGACAAAATAATCCATACCAGCATGAACGGTGAATGATTAACGTCTTTTCTTTTTCTCTTCAACCATTCCTCCTTATCCCGTAAGAATGACGTCAAAAGTTTCTTAGGTGGAAACTTATCATCAATTCCCAAAATACTAGCTATATCAACAGCTTCAATTTTCATTCCACTCTTCATCCTTCCCTCTATGATATCTGTAAAATCAGAAGCTCATTGAATAAGGTAATCCAATACTCTGCCCAATGTCGCACATTTTCATCTGACAACACAATCAATTTCAAAAAAATTAAAAAAGAAATGCTCGGAACTTCTTGTACGGAGGCTATGTTGATGGCCTTTGAGATTTTTCAAGCCTTTTGGTAGCCACTAATTTCAGAAAGGCAACATTTGTAGAAATTTGATATAGTGGCAAAAACCAAAGGAGACTGAAAGAGAAGCTTAGTAATGTTGTGTATGCAGACTGTTGACTTACAAAATTCTTTTAACATAGGCAGATCTGTGCTCTATACAGAGATTGTATAGCAGTAACAATTAATCATGCATAGCCTCTGTTTAGAGACTGATTTTCTGGTAAATTTGAAACCATTAAAGAAACCACATTTAATGAAGTTTGAACGATCCACACATGAGATATCAAACTGTGTGGTCATCAAAAGCCAAATTTATCACTTTAGGAGTAAACTTCATGGATCGATATATATTGACACGACAAAACTCAGACACGTGCAATCAGACAATAGTCTCCATAACAAACTCAGTGCTTAGCAGACACGTGCAAACTAATAGACATATATAAACAAAAATTACAAACTTAATGGCCAACAGGCACGTGCAAAATGATGTCGACACATATAAACAAAAATCCTCATTAAACATGTATAAAAAGGAAAAAGCAGTCTTGAAATTGAAACAAATCTCAAATGACGAGTGATTGAATAACTTATTGCAGTAACTAATTACTTTTCCCGGCGTTAACCCAATGATTGAGCTGATGAGAATGAATATGGCATGAAGAATGATCATCATAAATAGCTCAAAGCTGTGAGAGAAAGTCACAATCATTGTTTATCACAATTAATGGGATAGAATAATATCTCTCCATCAATATTTGATGGACAAGGAGAATGCTACTGTTTCCTATCCACTTGCCTATAAAACGGTTAATGGAATTTTTCTCTTTTTTCTTAATAGATTATGTACAATAATCTAATACGCATGAAAAATGTCAAAAGCCTCTGAACCATATGCAAAAACGAATATAATGTAAATATAACTATAGCAGTGTATATATAGTCTAGCCGTTGAAGTTTCAAGTTGCCGATACTCAACAACATTGATAAGCTCAAACTCCTCTCAAGTTGGTACATTAATGACTAAGATTTCTAGACATCCCGAAGAAAAACAAATGTGAGCAAGAAGAACAAAGAGTAGCCTAGGCACTCCACTCCATGATGACGAAGAATTGGTGCACAAGAGAAGAACCAAATACCATGGGAAGGTTAACTAGATAGCTAAAGTTAACATACAAAACTCTCTCCAGGAACTTTCTAGCCTCCTGATCCAGAGCCATATTTTAATTTCCTCAACGATGTTATTTTTTTATTCTCCATATTCTCACACAACTCGAGATGCCTGAATTCCGATTCACTTCAGCATAAAAGTGGCCAAAAAAATCAATCAAGACAACAGAAGCTATATATAATAGGAGAATTACACCAAATTAGGATTATATAACAGAATTAAGGATGTTAAACTGAACAATGAACCCAAAAAAATGATAATGAAACCACTATAAATATTGAAAAAGAGCACCTAGATGTAAAGACAATAAATTCAAACTCAGAACTATGTGTAAGACGGCAAATTTATCAGCATTAGCAAAAAATCACCTGAAATCCTCGAAACAAGAGCCCGAGACCTGCGAAGAGCCGGGGCAATCTCCCTTGAATTACAAGTCACAACCAAATCCCAAACATCATCATTCTTAAAACCATTCGGAATCCCATATCCACTAACAAGAAGAAGCAAACCTCTGGCGTCAATTTCGGTCGCTCTACTCAAACCACCCTCAGCAACAAGCCTCTTTTTCCAACCAATCGCAGCCTGCTCAGCCTCATGGCTCACAGCACCCTCCACTTTAACTTCACCGTCAATCAAAAGCAAAAATTCCAACACCAAAACACAAGCTTCTCTTCCCGTAACCATAGGAGAGTCTTTATTGGTATAGGCTTTACTTCCTTGTAAGAAGAACCTACCAATACAGTCCAACACTAGTTTCGCCGGATTCGGCGAGCGTTTAAGTGCCAAAGGGACTTCTTCACGAAGCTTAGGAACATTAGACAAATGGGCAGTGATGTATCTCCGAAGCCCTCTTCCCAACATGGTCTCGCAGAGAACCAAAAGCTCCGATTTTTCCGGATTACTCGTCGCTGGGATGTCTGTTTCGGTCGGATTTTCCCTCTCCAACAATGCCTCAGTTTGAGGTTGTTCTTTTCTCTGTTCTTCGTTATTACTGGGCCGGAAAGTGAGGTTCTTGGAACGAGCTTCGATAGCAGTCGCAATGAAATCGAGGTGCTTCTGCAATTCATCGAATTTGCTCTTGAACGCGTTAATAGCAGCGGAGAGATTGGCCAGTCCATCAATTGATTCCAAAAGCTTACTGGGGTCGTTCTCATGATGTTGAGGCTGAGACTGAACGATAATTGGGAGGTCGTGTGCTCCGGTTTTGACGACTGGTTGTGGACCCGAATGCTGGGTCGGTGAGAGAGGTTCGGGTTTAAAGGAGGAAAAGGAGATGTGGTTGTTGTTGGTGGGCATAGGAGGGTTGTCCATGGCGGCGACTGGCGGAATCTACAGCACTGTTTCGCCGGAGAGAAGCCCTAATTTGGACGAGATTTTAGCCGGACGACAGGTGTTTGTGAAGTACGACGTCTATGCGGTTTGGCTCGCGTGAAGTACGAGATTTGATGGAAAGTGCCAAGAGATGGATTTTGAGAATTAAATATAGAATTTTAAGATTTATTAGGATATTTGTAATATTTTGAGCTTGTTTTTAATAAATATTCAACATTATTGGATAATTTTAAAATAATGACAATACAAATAGAAATAATGGTTAATTTCATAATAGTATATGATAGAGGTGATAATTGGTATATAATAAGGTGTTTTCAATTAAGCTTAGTTTGGGCTGCTTAAGCCCAAATTGATTCGAGAACCAAATTTTCTAACTAAAGGATGTTATTTTATATTTTTAATTTTAAAAAAATAATGAAGCTAGCCATTGTCATCCTTAGTATATCACTTTAAAATCCAATATCAAAAATATACTTGCTCTTATAAATTATATAATAAAAGTCTTATAAGGTTATAAATTATAAGGTTATAAAATTTAAACAACTTAAGTAATTATGTTATTATATGATAAGATATTTTTTAAATTTTATTTGGACTTGGTTTATCAAAGAAAATCCAAGCAAATTAATTTACAAAATTTTTTTACATTGAAAAGTAAATCCAATATATAAAAATATAATTTGATAAAAATCAATTATATTATATACCATATTGCGATAATTTAATTTGATTATAACAATTGTTAAAAGTTGCTCCTTACCAAAAAGTCACAAATTTGAATAACGGAAACTACCTCTTTATAAAAAATACAAGGAGAATATCATGTTTATCGATGTCTCTTTTTAGACTCTTATAAATTGAAGAGTCTTTGAATACGTTGCCTTTTTGAATTTTACTATATTGCAATAATTTAATTTGATACAACATGCCCATTGATTTTACACCAATCCAAACATAAAATATTTTTGAGAAATGTATATTATATATATGTTATAAGCTTTTCCAAAACAACAAGCATAGGAAAACACAATAGTTTGTTTTTGTTCTTCCTTCATTAATTATTAAACCTTAGGTACGAACATCTCTCTCAAAGATGATTTGAACTTAAAAGAGTTTAGAGCTAGGTAGTTTCTTGAGGGCTCTAATTCAATCGTCTACAAAAGTTTTAGATTTGAAAACACTTCTTAAAAACTCGAATTTATGGCCATTTGGGGCTTTATTGTGATAAAGACACTATTGAGAAAATTCTGTAACATAATTATATACGTGGCATATTTCTCTTTGTTCCTCGAATGTTCCCTCAACAAACCTTTATTATAAATATAATATTGCAGCAACTCTTGTGAGAGTAAGGGGGTCTGCATATTATGATTCCCCAAATGCCTTTTTATTTTCTTATTAAAAGCTTATCTTGGTATCAAAGCTTTAATGGCTAACCTCTTCTACTAGTTCTTCATCAGCATCCGAGATGCAGGTCATTCCTATGACCATATGATCATCCTCAGCAGCACCCATTACCAATACCTTCTCATTTGTTCTTCTAATCAAACTGGAAAGAGCTAATTACTTGCTTAAAAAAGCTTAAGTACTACCTGCTTTAATTAGGCATGGCCTCCTCGAGTTTGTTAATAGTTCAAACACTACACCACCAATTGTAAATCCAAAGCAACCCAAGGAAGCCTATATGTCTTGGTTGAAACAAGATCAAATACTACTTTCTTGGCTCCTCGCATCAATGTCTGAAGCAACACTTGGTGATGTTGTTGGTTTAATTGCACCACGTGAAGTTTGGACTGCTCTTGAGCACCTTTATGCCACACCCACTCGCCAAAAGGTTCTACAATTAAAGGTACAGTTGCAAAACATGAAGAAAGGTGTTTCTTCTATCACTGGTTATGTTGCTAAGATGAAGTCCATCTCCGATCAATTAGCAGCTGCTAGATCTCCACTCTCTCAAGAAGATTTAATTATGGGGATACTTGCTAGAGTTGGATCTGAATATGATCCAATAGTTGTGAACATTACATCCAGATCTGATCTACCTTTATTACAAAAATTACAAGCCTCTTTGGTTAATCATAAATTACGACTAGAACATTTAATTGCTGCAACTATTGTTGATTTATCTCATTTCACTGCAAACGTTGCTACACTCAATGTTCATCCATCGTCACCTACTTTCTCACACAGAGGAAGCAATACTCATGGCAGTTATGGAGGTCGTGGTCGTGGAAGGAATCAGAGGCTTGCTTGTCAAGTTTGTCATCATCCTAGCCACTTAGTTATTAAATGTTATTTTCAGTTTGATCTATATTACCAAGGCTCTGCATCATTCAACCCATCCCTTCCTATCCCTCCTAGACCACCTCAACCGTTTTTCCCCACTCATTCTTTTCCACATTATCACACGCCTCTGTCCAAGCCGTCATCACCTTCTCTTCCCCCTATCTTTAGTACCATAATAGCTACACCCCAATCAGTCCAAAACCCCAAATGGTATTTTGATTCAGGAGCTTCTAATCACTCTACTGGTGCCACTTCCAATCTTTAGGTTACTCACCCTTATTTTGGTGCTGAGCAACTTACCATGGGAAATGGTCATGATATTCCCATTACTCACACAGGTTGTGTTCAGTTGCCCTCTTCCCTTCACTCTTTATCTCTTTCTTATGTTCTTTATGCTCCTCAATTGCATACTAATCTTATCTCCATTTCTCAGCTTACACGAGATAATAATGACAGTGTTATTTAATTTCACTCTAATGCTTGTTTTGTGAAGGACAAGATCGCGGGGAAAGTTCTTCAGCAAGATTCCCTTTAAAATGGCCTCTATCAACTATCTCTTTCTCAGCCCTCATTGGCTTCTCCTCATGTTCATTCCACTACTTTTTCCTTCTCTTTATGGCACCATTGGCTTGGACATCCAACCATTGCCATTATGCAAACATTATCTAGAATTTGTAACACGATTTCTATTAATGAGAATCACACTTTCTGTTCTGCATGTCAATATGGTAAAATGCATATGCTACCTACATCTTTATCTACTCACAACGCATCTGTTGCCCTCCAACTTTGTCATACTGGTCTCTTGGGACCCTCCTTAGTGCCTATACTTGAAGGCTACCAATATTATATCTCTATTTTAGATGACTACTCTTGCTTCCTTTGGATTTTTCCCTTACATTACAAGTCTCAAGCTATTTCTGTATTTTCTATCTTTAAGACTCAAGTTGAAAGACAGTTTAACACCACTATTAAAATAATTCAATTTGACTAGGGGGTGAATATCACCCATTTGTTAAATATTTTAGCTCTCTTGGCATTTGATATCAATTACCATCTCCTTACATTCATCATCAAAATGGTCGGATTGAACGCAAACATCAACATCTTATTGAAACGGGTCTCACCCTCCTTGCACAAATCTCTTTTCTGTTATCTTTTTGGTGGTATGCCTTTAATACTGCTGTATATCTTATCAACCACATGCCCACCCCCATTCTCAATAATTCTTCTCCATACCAGTTATTATTTCATCATCTTCCTGATTACTCCTTTCTTCAGGTTTTTGATTGCTCATGTTATCCTCTTCTCCGTCCCTATAATAAAAATAAGTTGTCCTTTCATATCACTAAATGCTTGTTTCTCGGCTATAGTTCCCATCACAATGGATGCCAATGCTTTTCCCCTACTGGTCATGTTTATATCACTCCTCATGCTCGGTTTGATGAATCCGAGTTTCCATACACTTCCTTTTTCCTTTCCTCTCCTCATAGATTCTTTGTTGCTTCATCTCCTTCACCTTTTCCTCTTGTTCATCTCTCTTCATCTTTAACTTCCACTCCTCAAGCAGTCATACTAGAGAACTCTGTGGCAGACTCTTCCCCCTCATTTTTGCTTTCACATGATAAGTTAGAAGCTCCACTCATTGCTTAGCCATGCTCCGATGGTCCCCCTCCTCCTTTTATCCTTAGCTCGCCACCCCTTAATACCCATCTAATGCAAACTAGAGCCAAATCTAACATCCATAAGCATTAACTTTATTTCGCTCACCTCAATCCACGTACCTCTGAACCCAAAACAATTGATGAAGCCCTTGGCAATTTTTACTGGAAATAGGCAATGACTGAAGAGTTTCAAGTCCTTTAATAAAATTCCACATAGACCTTAGCTCCCCCTCATCCCAACCAAAAAATCATTGGCTCCAAATGGATTTTTCGGATTAAATATCATTTTGGTGGCACCATAACCTATTATAAAGCCCGTTTAGTCGCAAAAGGATTTACCTAATCACCTAGTATTGATTTTACTGAAACCTATAGCCCTGTTATTAAGCCTAGTATAATCCGTATCATCTTTACTCTAGCTGTGACCCACAATTGACCTATATACCAAACGGATGTCTCCTCTATGAGACAGTTTATATAGCTTAACCTGATGGTTTTATTGATCCACAACATCCTCACTTCATCTGTTGTCTTTATCGTGTCATCTATAGTCTTTCTTAAGCTCCACAAGCTTGGTTTCAACGCCTCACAACAACTCTCCTACATTGGGGGTTTCAGCAATCTCAGTCCAATTCCTCTCTATTCTTTTACAAGAATGACTTTACGCTTGTCTTTTTTCTTGTATATATCGACGACATAATCGTCACGGGTAACAACAACTCCACTATTCAGCAACTCTTTCATTTCCTTTCATCCAAATTTCCTCTTAAACTTTTGGGTTCCCTTAATTACTTTCTCGACATTCAAGTTACCCACACCTCTAATGGCTTGCACCTCTCTTATACAAAATACTTATATGATATTCTTTTCTGTAGCAATATGCTGCATGCTAACCCTCTATCCACTCCGACTGCCTCGTCTGCCAAATTAAGTCGTCATGATAGTTATCCTTTTGATAACCCCACTCTCTATCGCAGCACCATTGGTGCTCTGCAATACCTCACTCTCACTCACCTTAAAATCTCATATATGGTCAATCGACTCAGTCAGGTTCTCCAACAGCCAATTGAGTTTCACTGGCGTGCTTGCAAACGACTGCTACACTATCTCAAAGGTACTGCCTCCCATGGCCTCTTAATTCGCCCAGTTCATCACTTTCGTTTGACCGCCTTCTCAGATTCGGATTGGGGGAGCGATCTGAATAACAGGAGATTCACCAGTGGTTTTTGTGTCTATCTTAGTGGTAATTTAATTTCCTAGTCCTCTCGAAAACAACAAGTAGTAGCTCGGTCGAGTACCGAATCCGAGTACCGAGTTTTAGCCCATACTGCCGATGAAGTTGCATGGATAATGTCATTGCTTAAGGAGATCAATTTTCAGCTTGCAGGGTCACCTCTGATTTGATGTGATAACAATAGAGTTGCATCTTTAACTAGTAATCATGTTTTTCACTCTTGGACAAAGCACATAAAAATATATGTGCCCTTTGTAAGGGAGAAAGTAGCTTGCAGAGATCTCTCAATATGCTACATTCCAACTGAAGAGCAAACTGCCGACATCTTTACAAAACCTTTATCAGCAGCACGATTTATTTATCTCAAGACCAAGCTTGTTGTAGAAGACCAGCTACGTTTGAGTGGGAGTGATAAAGACACTATTAAAAAAACTCTGTAACATAATTGTATGTGTGGCATATTTCTCTTTGTTTCTGGAATGTTCCCTCCATAAACCTTTATTATAAGTATAATACTGCAACAACTCTTGTGAGAGCAAGGGTGTCTACACATTACAATTCCCCAAATGCCTCTTTTATTTTCTTATTAAAAGCTTATCTATCGATCTTGATGTTAGACCCAAGAAACCCATTTGGGTCATGATCCTCGACAATCAAACCCATTATCGTATGTGGATTAAAAGCCAGGTCTTTATACTGCCAAATGGCTCTTTCTAAATCACAACTTCTATGGTTTGCTTCCCGAATCTCTCAAAAGCAATTCTATTGTTTTTGCATGGAAGAGACGAGTTAAAGGAAAGGAAAAGGAAAGAAGAAGAAGAAGAAGAAGAAAGAACCTAAAATGTTAGTGGAGTGCAAAGTAAAGAGTGGAATTTGATGAGGAGTATGATGTAGTGTTAGTGTTAAAACTTGACGTAGGAGGCCTCTTAGATGTGTTCACAATTGTGTCATAAATTTACAAATAATATTTTAATCTTTCAAAGTATTTCATATAAACATTGTTATATTTAGCTAGTAGTTATTGGATATAACACGAACTATATTAAATTATTTGAGTGATTAATATAAGATTTTTCATTCTAAAGTAAGGAGGGAGAATATTTTATTATTTTCGATAGTATTGATTCATAAAATCATTTAATAAAGATGAAATGATATTTTGAAAATGATTTTCAATGTCATTAATAAAAATTAGTTGCTAATGTTTAAAAACTAATATGATCTTACTTAAATAAAGTATACACTAATTACATTCTCTATATCTAATCAAAATATTGAATGATGAAATGAATGAATTATAGAAAAAATTATGTATGAAAAGATTAATAAAATGTACTTTATCATTCTTAATATTTGGGTAATATGGATATAAATTGTTTTATTAAATAATTAAAGATAAATTAAAGAAATTTAATTTATCTAATCTTAAATATGATTTAAAATTGTGATTAATATTTACTACTAATATATTAAGGAATCCAACAAGTCTTATAAAAAAAGGTTGAAATAAAAAAGGGTTAAAAAGAAAAAAAGATAATTTAATTAAGTTATATTTGAATGTAAAATTTAAAAAACTTTAAAGATTAAATATAAGATATTTAATACATAAAGAGCATTATAAAATATTAAACTATATTTAGTCTCAATTGATATTTGATTATACTTTATTATAATTCTAAATAATTTTAATTAAAATTAAAATCAAATTACTAAAATATATAAGGTATTATAATTATAATTAATTAAAATTAAAATTAAATTACTAAAATATTCAAACCTTATATATAAATTCGTAGTAATTTATATACTACTCGTAAATTTTTGTCAATCAGTTCGTAAACTTAAATTTGTATTGAGACTCAGACTCTAAATTAAACATATAAAAGTTATAATTCAAAGTACAAAATATAAAAATATATAATATGCTAATTCATAGTTAATTAAGTTAAGTTTCAGTTAAAAAAATTAAATTTTCTTACAAATAAATTTTAATTTTTAAATATATTTAAAATTTTAAACGAACTTAAATTTATATCTAAGGTTGCTCAAATTTAAACTCAGGCTGTAAAAGTTTTTCGAACCGTTCATCCATCCCTACTCTTCTAGTACTAGTTTTAGTAAAGACAACAAACAATGATCAGGTTGGGCTATCCAGGCCCAAGCCCACCCTTGATTGCTGGGAAGTATGAGACAATGGGCCAAGCCCAAGCCTGATTCGGTCCAGTCAAATTTTTTTAAAATTTTGAAAAAACTAAAATGATATTTTTTTGTATATAAAGGTAGAGCTCGGGCTCGGGTTACCTATTTCACGTCTCTAAAATTATATTTGGTCGAAGGTTTATTAATGGAATAGAATGGAATGTAATATGTGCATAAAACATCACGAAAATGCAAATTCTGTGATATTTTTTGGAAACGTGCATAAAACATTATGAAAATGCATATTTAAAAAACGTACATAAAACGTCACAAAAATGCACATTCTGTGACATTTTTTGGGAAGGTTCATAAAATCTCACGAAATTTCACAGTAAAAAACGAGCATAAAACGTCACAAAAATGCACATTCTTTGATGTTTTTTGGTGATTTTCGGAGGTGAAGGAGGAGGAAGAAGACAAGGTTTTATCTTATTTATAGCTAGCTTCTTTTATAAGTCTCTTTGTTCATTATTTACAAAAATGTCACTCTTGTACTGGTTCTTAAAAATCCGCTCGTACAATTTCCCGTGACAACCGAAAAAGTGTCAAACCTTTTTTTAACGTGCATTTCTGTGACGTTTTATGCACATTTCCAAAAACGTCGCAAGCACTTTTGTGACTTTTTATGCACGTTTTTTGAATGTGCATTTTCATGACGTTTTATATTAAAAATTTTCGTGACGTTTTTTTGCACATTTTTAAAAAGGTCACAGAATGTGCATTTTCGTGTCAACGGTATCGAAAGTACACCAACAGGCTGTTTTCTCCACTAAAAGTGTTTAGAGACCGTGCTAACGGGCTATTTTGCCCACCGTAGAAAGCTCTCAATATTATTTTTGAATGCAAAATCCTCTTCAAAGTACATAGATGGTTCCTATTTATAGAAAAAACTTCCTAACTTAATATCCTAAAGAAGAAACTAAATAAAAAGAAACAAATCATTTCCTAAAAGAAAATAAAATAAATTTAAAAAGGTGTTAACATTTATTTTATCGTTTAAAAAGAAGGTTTATAATGAAATGAAATGAAATGAAAAAGGAGCGTTTTATATTATATCTCATTCTATCCTCAACTGTAAAAATAAAAAATCTCCAAAATTTAAAATAAAATGTAAAATAATAAGCAACTTCACACTATATTATATTATATATCCTCTGTCTAAATAATATTTTACTGTAACATCTCATGACTTTTTTTTTCCGCCAAAAAATAATATTTTAATATTAGATCGTTTTCCTTGCATTGTTTGGTGCAAGGAAATACTCTTTTTCTTTCTTTCTCGACGACTTCCTGTTCTAATTTTCTTTTGTTTGAAATCGCAAATCCAATCAGGAGAGAAAACGTAGCTACCGTATAGTGACCGCCATCTTACTGTAAGCAATAAATCCTCTCCTTAACTTCCTTCCTTCTTCGCAAATTTTATCAGCGTAGAATAATGGAGTCCATATACTTGGTCATGGTAATCTCTGTCGCAGTCCCATTTCTTCTCAAGCACTTCTTAAATTATAGGAGAATAAACCAAACACTCCCTCCGGGTCCTCCTACTTTCCCCATCATCGGCAATTTCCTATGGATTGCCAAATCACTGGGCCAACTCTTGCCTATCATTCGCAATTTGCATGCAGAATACGGCCCCATGATCACTCTCCATATCGGTCACCGTCCGGCGATATTTATCGCCGACCGGTCTTTAGCTCACCAGGCTTTGGTCCAAAACGGAGCAGTTTTCGCTGATCGACCGAAAGCTTTTGCCACACGCAATATCTTCACTAGCGACCAACGTATTATTAGTTCTGCTCATTACGGACCTACTTGGCGCATCCTCCGTCGAAATCTCAAATCCGAAATCCTCCATCCTTCTCGGGTTAAGTCGTACTCTCATGCCCGTAATTGGGTTCTGCAAATTCTTCGAAATCGCCTCGTCTCTGTGTCGAAATCTGGAAGTCCTGTTAGGGCTTTGGAAGAGTTTCAGTACGCTATGTTCTGTTTGCTGGTCTTCATGTGTTTCGGCGATAAACTTGATGAGAGTCAAGTTAAGGAAATTGAAAAGGTAGGGCGTGCTATGCTGATGAGTGTAAGCAACTCCAATGCACTGAATTTCTGGCCGAGAGTGACGAAAATCTTGTTCCGCAGAAGATGGGAAGAATTGCTGCAGTTGCGGAGAGACCAAGAAGATGTTTTGATTCCTCTAATAAGAGCAAGGAAGAAGATTAACGAAGTGAGAAAACAAAATAAGGCCAAGGAAGACTGCCAAAAGGAAAAGGACGAGCATACTTTGTGCTACGTTGACACTTTGTTCGATCTGCAACTTCCGGACGAGAAAAGGAAGCTTACAGAACAGGAAATGGTTTCTCTATGCAATGAATTCCTCAACGCCGGTACGGATACTACATCCACGGCGTTGGAGTGGATCATGGCAAATTTGGTTAAATACCCACATATCCAAGAGAAGCTTTTCATGGAAATGAAAACGAGAACGGGAGATGAAAAAGCAGAAGAGGTAAAAGAAGAGGATTTGGAGAGGATTCCATATATCAAAGCAATCGTTTTGGAAGGTTTAAGACGACACCCACCTGGACATGTGGTGTTACCACACGCAGTGACTGAAAATATGAAGTTGGGCGGGCATACGATACCCAAAAATGCGATAATCAATTTCATGGTAGCAGATATGGGATTGGATCCAAAGGTCTGGGAAGATCCAATGGCATTCAAACCAGAAAGATTTGAAGGGGAAATGGTGGACATCACCGGAAGTAAAGAGATAAAGATGATGCCTTTTGGGATAGGTAGGAGGATTTGCCCAGGCTATGGCTTGGCAATTCTTCATTTGGAATACTTTGTGGCCAATTTGGTTTGGACATTTGAGTGGAAAGCTGTGGATGGAGAAGATGTAGAGCTGTCTGAGAAGCAACGTTTCACTATTGTAATGAAAAAACCACTCCAGCCGAATCTGTTTCCCAGGGTAAGGAAGTAAGGAGCTGGTGTATGATCCTATAATAATTATGGCCTGTTTTACAATTGGCTGATAGCTCACTGTATCCCGATCAGCTGATAGTCGATTGTACCAGCAATATTTATTTCTAGGTGCTTAGGTAAAATTAGTTGACAATTATTAGTTAATTATGTGTAAAATAAATTACCGTTTATAAAATATAAATATTATATTTTAATATTTTTAATATTCTAGTAAAAAATTAGATTTTATATATTTAATTTCATAAAAATTAAATTTATAACTTTAATAAAAATATAACATATAATAATAATAATGATAAATATGCTATTATTATTATTATTATTATTACTACTACTACTATTTTTTTCTCCGCATTAATCAATTTGAAGTTTATTTTTCTAATATATAATAAAAGATGATAGCTTGAATAATTTGTAATAACATTTGAGTACAATAGTGTTTTTGTCTTTTAATTTCTAAGTCTTTGGAACAAAACGCTCCTTATATAAACATTTTTAAAAACGACAAATTGAGTTCTATCCGTTAACTTAATCAACTGATTACCTAATATAATTATCAATGGTTTGACATGATCAAATAGTTAAATACTTCTTAATCCACCAGAAAATAACTGATCAGTTATTTACTAAACAACGTCACACCAATTTTAAAAAATACAAGCCTAATTTATTTGTTTAACCTTAAATCATATTTATTTTTGCTTTATTTCTTTTTTTAATTTGCTGCCAATATAATAATGGATGTATTTTTTTATGATCGATATTTGGGTGATATAAGTAGCATAAAATGTGAAACTACTCTTATTATTATTTAGGTCACTTTATGGTGATCTATTAGAGAATTATGTGACAATTTAAATTGCAATTTAGTATATACCACAGATAGCTATTGGGCTCGTAAGCAGAGTCAACCGGTTAAGCTAGGTTGACTTTGTCTCAAGTTGGGCTTGGGCTCAAGTTCAGGTTGCTCATGCCCGACCATGCCCCAAGCCCAACACTTATAAGTAAAATGAGTCGGGCTTGAGCTTGAACTCAATTCAGGCTGCTTCTAGCTCGAATCATTACAACAATAGTAAGGCCAATAACAAGTTTAGGGTCGAGATGCTCAGGCTCGGTCTGACCCTAAGGTCAACACTTATAAGCAAAATGAGTCAGGCTCAAACTTAAACTTAGGTCAGGCTGCCTCGAGTGCAGACCACTGCAACAGCAATCCGGCCAAGCTCTGGCTTACGCTTGACCTTGAGTTCAAGCCCGACCCATTTTGTAACATCCCACCCCTACTTGAAGGGTAAAATAGCAAATTTATCATAGGATGAGATTGATAGGGATTAATTAGTACTATTCATGCATAATAGGATTGATACACAGTATCAATTGTGCAC
>JANZLX010000006.1:32928999-32942131 GCA_025531955.1 Erythroxylum orinocense | reverse complement strand
TGAGTTCGCAAACTCATCCAAAATTGCAATCTATTTTTCAGGACTAGAAGAGTACCCCGTTTGACACGGGAGTATGTTTGGGTGCAAGTTGAGATAGAGGTCGGGATCAGTTCGCGTCTGCATTAGTGTTTCCTAATTTTTGTAATCCGCAATTGTTGTAAACCGATTTGTATGTGAACTTATTGGTTACTGTAAAATATTATTAAATGATTGTATTTACTGCAAATGTTTTCTACTGTCTACTGTTTTTGCCGCGCCAATGTATGTGTTAAAAAAAAAGTATACTGAGTTTTAACCGACTGATGTAGTACGCCACCCTCGTGGGGCACAGACTCGGATATCACCAATGATATCGGGTTCGGGTCACTCGAAAGTGAGGTGTTACACATTTTCATCTATTTATATACATAGTAAATAAATAGAATGCACAGAGTCCTTTTTCCTTTGGCACTATTTAAAATAGGGGGAAAAAAAAGTGCAGTTGGCTTTGATATAAGTTGTTATTGTATCATTTTTACTCTCGTGGTGTAACTTTAGTGAACTCCAGTCGCCTCACGTTTGACCATTTCTACAGATACTTAAATGAAAGTGTCCTCGCAGGAAAAACTCTGAGCGACCTTTTCGGTCCCCTACTAAACTACTCTTGTACATATTTTGTTATCATCCCAGCATCCTAGGCAAATTGAGCTTGAGTCCATTAAACATCTACGATTAGGAAGACCACCTTTTACCTTATCTTGTTTTCTTGTTTGGACCTGTCAACTATTGTTGCATGCAGGTCATACATTAATGGTAGGAATACAAGAGACCAAATCCTCAGTCCAATATTAAGATATCCAATCTTGTATAACGTTCAAAACCCTCGGTGGAAAAACAACAAAACCCGTTTCGTAACTATACTTTTGTCCTTTTTGAAGGACAACAATTGCCTACATCGTCCTTAAAATTGAGGACACCTCCAAGAAGTTTGGAGTCAAAACGTGATCCATGAAGAGTACCAAGGTTTTGGATGGTAGTTTACCAATAATCCTTGCAAGAGCAAATACCACCCTCAAAGTGATGAAATCGATTTGTATCTCTCACAATAATCTTCCTACCATAAATGCTTGAAATAAACTTCAAAGCTGAGTGGCAATCATGACAAACACGAAGGTTCTTCGTCACTCGGATGGTCATTCCTGGATCGATCATCATAATCCCAAAAGCCACAGCCAGCTTCTCACTATGATACTTTAAGATGTGCTCTTTGTCTTCTTCTTCCACATCATGAAGAACACATGACAAGTTTGGTACATGCCCAGCCATCCTCAGCTCCGCTGCTAAGCTCTCTGACTTTCTGTACACCTCTTGCCAGTATGGATTTTCTCGATCCCCTGTATGGAATCCGTAAAATTCTTTGCCATAATTAATAACACTAAAAGCAGCAGGTTTCTTCAATCCCTTATTCTTCAAGACTTGTCTCAGCATCCCAACTTCTTGCCATTTGTTAGATGCTGCATATATATTTGACATCAGAATATAGTATCCGGTAACGTCTGGCTGAAGGTGGAACAGATTGCTTGCGGCGATTTCCCCTAATTCTGTGTTACCATGGATTTTGCAAGCTAAAAGCAATGCACCCCACACTGCATCACTTGGAGGTGATGGCATTTCTTTGATAATATCAAACGCTTCTTCCAGAAACCCAGCTCGACCAAGCATATCCACCATGCAGGCGTAATGTTTATCCTCTAGTGTAACAGACCATTTTTTCATGTTTGCAAAACACTTCTTACCTTCATCAATAAGGCCAGCATGGCTACAAGCAGATAGAATAGATGTGAAGGTAATGTGGTTTGGTTCAACTCCTTCCTCTTGCATTCTTGAGAAGAGCTCCAGCGCCTGTCTTCCATGTCCGTGCATGCCATAGCCTGAAATCAGTACATTCCAAGAACTAACATCCCTTTCACTCTGTTTACTGTTGAACATATCAACGGCAGTTTCCAAGTCTCCACACTTCGCGTACATGTCCATTAATGCATTCCAAAGATTCATGTCTATCTCCATTTTGCTTTGAGTTACGAAGTCATGGAATTTCTTACCAAGACAATGGGAACCCAAATAAGCACAAACTCCAACCATGATCAACGCCGTAACTTCATTAAATTCTACCTCAGAATCATGCACACTATCAAAAAGCATGAGAGCTTCACTTGCTTGCCCATTCTGAGCATAGCCACTAAGCATAGTATTCAATGAGATAACATTTCTCTCATCCATCTTATCATAAACCAAACAAGCTTTATCCATATTCCCACATTTGGCATGCATGGTAATAATAGAGTTCCCAACACAAATATTCTCAATTAGCGAGTGGCGGATGGAATAAGCATGAACAGCTCCAGCTTTCTTGGCATCTCCTAACTGACTAATAGCAGAGGCAACACTCACTATAGTAACTAAATCCGCCAAAAGGCCATCTTTTGCCATCTTTTGGAACAAGATGAGGGCCTCCTCGGGCTTTTCAGCCTGTTCATAGGCAGTTATCATTGCTGTCCAGCAAACCAAATCTTTCATCGCCATTCCATCGAATATCTTGCGGGCATCACCAAATTGGCCACATTTCGCATACATATCCACCAAGGCGGCTTCAACGTATAAATCCAAATCAAACCCACATTTGAAAGCATCTCCGTGAGCCGCTTTCCCCTGAAGAATCAGCAATTTTGAAGCGCAGGCTTTAAGTACAAAAGGGTAAGTGTAGTTGTTGGGTGAAATGCCAGTTCTTCGCATATGAGAGTACAAACCCAACGTTTCCATACAATGGCCGCCGTTAGCATAAGCCCGAATCATCGTGTTCCAAATAAAAGAACTAGGCTTATAACCATTTTCATTAATACCATCAAACAAACATCTGGCACTACAAGGGTCTCCGACTTCAGCATATTTGATGATAATTCGAGCACCCAAGTGAAGGCTTTTAAGGAGGAGATTGGTAGTAATGAGAGGTGAATGTATCTGTTTGAGAGAAGCCAATCCATTGCAGGACTTTAAAAGATGATCGTAAAAGATCTCCTTTGAATCAGGAATGTAGCTGAAGGTTGAACAGGCCCTCAATGAGTATGAAGTTACAGGGTTTAAGAAGGGTTTATGATAGAGAGATAAGGAGATGTTATAATACAACGAATAGAAGCGGTGCATTCCACTCTAAGCCAACCCAATATCTGAAACAGTACTTTTCATGTAAAATCTGCCTCAAACTGTTCACTGAGAGTCTAGATCAGAGTCCGCGAAGGAAACAAGGTAAAGAAATTAAAAGCACATTGAAACTGATCGTCAATAATGAATTTACTTACACAATTGGTAAGAAGCACAAATCACTGGCAAAGTAAGCTAGATAAATACAATGGAATGGTACAATTCTAATGGCAATGGAATGAGCATCTACTGTGGAAATCACCTGTAAACTTTGCTATATCGTAATGTGTGATCTAAATAAGCCAAGAATGCTACTTTATTTCAACAATGGATAAAGAATGTTAGATTTACAGTATTTCTCCAACAGTTTGCTGGAAGTGACTGAATTTCACTAAGTTCTGTCATGTATCAACTGCTCTGAGATGAATCAACTTGGATCCATAATTCCTTAGCATAGGCTTTCTCCTCTTCCTTTTCTAGCATGAAATGATTAGTTGTATCGCCAATTTCATAATCTTCCTCGGGGACTTCGTCCATTGTTTCTTCTACAGAAGCTGGTTCTGCAAGTTTCTCTTGGTCTTGCTCCGGAAGTTCAGCTAACGCCTCTCTCATAGCCTGAGCAGTTGCTGGCCTATCGATTGGTCCATACTTAGGAGCTGGCACAACAAATGGTAAGACAATATCATCCAGGCTGGAATTATATTCACTGGCACAGTCTGTTGTCTCTCCCGGAGGGAAAACAAAAACAATCCCAATTTCATAGTTACATATGTGGAGCCTGGAACCCAAAGAAAAGCTGGTCTTTTCATGCAGATTTGATTTTAGATCAGTTGGACAGGAGATTGGTCGTCCCCATGCAGCGGCACTAAAGTTATGTGACCCACAATAAACCCAACCGCAAGAAGATGCATCTTTCTTAGACTGGAAACATCTCCGTGCTACCTGCTTACACTTTTTTCCTCAGTTCATTAGTGTGCTTGATAAGAAAGCAAAAATAGTGATTGCTCAGGGTTTTTAAGACAAACAAGATACCATAGTCATAATTAGGATGAGAAATAGTGCAAGGCAATTCCAATATTATTGCAGAAATTAAGTTCTCTACCTTTACGTGCATTGGCTGCCCTACTCTATCACAGGGATGAGGAATTGCATCATGAAGTATTTCCATAGTTCTCAACCTTTGCCATGTTTTCTGTATTGCAGAAGAAATAAAAAAAATCAACAGACAGATAAGTCCTTGTGAAATGAATCAAAAAAGGATGAAGAAAAAGTGAAATTAATAGAAGGGAAAGATCTCTCTCCAAGCCACATGCTCCATCAAAATTCTTGACTTCTAGGAAAATTTTGAAGTAAAATAAAAAAGTGAAACTGCCTTTCTTTTCTTTATTAATCCAGGACTTAAGCAAAAACGGTCATCAATGCATTTTTCTTGTTTAAAACTGGCATTGATATTGATTCTATGCATGTCGTTAGCATTTTCCAGTATATTTGAGATTACAATTCATGCATAACCAATTTAGTTATGACCCACAATTGGGAATTTGGGTCTGCTTTCCATGTTGACTATCTGCCTATATCTCTTATTTGACTTTTTTTCGTTTAGTAGAGTTCTAGATGGCTGAGGTGGCAAGGTTGTTAGGATGTCAGAGGTATATTTGGTGGGCAGAAAGTAGGAAGGGAATATAGAGAATGTATTAAGAAAAAGAGTGAGTGAAGGAGAGTGACACCTCTCAAATGCTGCCTCTGGCTATTTTTTCTTCTTTTATTTACATTTCAATGAAAGACCTGAAATTCTAACAGCCATTTTTCTCTACTCTCCTATATTGCTTCTCTGTTTCTTTCTTAAATCTTATCTTTTGTTTTCTAACTTCAATCTTCTGCTTCCTGGGCGAGCATACCAATTATGATATTGGCCTTAAATCCATTTAATAATAATAACTGCTAATGGAAGAAATAGCACATACAGAATAAAAAGACTGCTGTGTGGTAAGTTTAGCTGTTGATTAAAGTTGCGTGTTACCTCAGAGAAGCAAAGGATGCGCCTTGAGGGCAAGACACCATTGGATGCATTCTTCACTCTCTCAATTGTAGGAAAAAGGACTTGAATGGATGGATTTTTCAATTCCTCAGTAGCATTCCAACAACCCCACTGTCAAGAACAGTAACAAGTCCATGAATCCACTACAAAACACAGTCTCAACATGTAATCAGTGTTTACAGCAAAACCACTATCGCTACCTCTGGATCAGATTCTTCAGAGTCAAGGAAATGCATAGATCTCTTCCCCGTTGCTGCTGCAAATGTAGCCAGGAATTGAGCATTGATGGAACCAATTGAGGATGAGCCTTCAGCAGAATTTTTTTAAAAAAATTATGAAACATAAAAGAATCTGATTCTTCAAATTTCATGAGCCAAACAAACTTTCGGTTCAAGGCACTAACCATAAATAAAATCTGATTGTTCTACTTCAGGCCATTTATACTGCCATAGCACCTAGCATCAGCAGAAAACATTGTGTAAGACTGAAGAGCTCCAGGAATATACATTATAAAGAGCCTCTAATTAGCTATTCAGACTAACTATCAGAATATTTTACCTATGCTCATCAGATCAAAGCAATTAATATTATCTCATAATCAAAAGAAATCGAGGTGAGAGATTTAAAAAGTTTGAGTCTCTTCACCTAAACCTCATGAGAAGGTGCTTTACAAGAAAAGATAATCAAGATAACAATAAAATATGGAACCAAGACATTATTGCAGGTAGCGCTACCATATGAAACACAGGATGGCCAGAAAGAGAATAACTTTCCCTGTAATTAAGCATGGGAATAGTCATTTCAACAATAAGTGTTGGAAACCTCTCCAAGGAGCAATTCCTTGGACAACAGTTAAAATTGTCTGCTATGGATGAAATATTTGAATTAATGGGGCCTTCACATTGTGTTTCAGGTAGACAGAAATTCTCAGTATAATAAGCATCAGGATCATGGAAAAGGAGCAACTACATCATTGGCACAAAGTGAACAATAAATTTCAGAGGTGAGACTTAAAAGAGCAGGCAGCCAATCTAGAAACATTTACCTCTTGCAGTCGCCAAAGGCCCACACATCGCTTAATTGAAGCCACGAGGGAGCAAAATGCAATGGCATGCTCAGGTAACATCATCCTCATCATACCAGAAAAGTAGGGTCCCTGTATTACATCAAGTTGTTCACAATGACATCAAACCGAAAACATGAAATATTGATTTAGGACAATCAGATAAAAGTCAAAGATAACATGCCTGTGATACATGCAATATCAATTGCACTCTCAGGTTGCTTCCTCCCAAAGCAGCTGCAAGGGCTTCTTTAGGATATATATACCCTGAGAATTTGAAGAACCCACTGTCCCACAATGGAGAGACCCACTTTGCTATATCTCTGGGCATAAAACCAAGCTGAATACTGTCTATTCCCCAAATGGAGTAACATCAATCAGTCTCAAACCCTAACACAAAGTCCAAACAAAAACTTGTACCACACAAATCAATAACTATTTGGAATGTAACAAATACATCACAAACTAAACATGCATGCATACAGACAGAACCAACAATTAGCTAAATCACAAAAAGGCTCCATGCAGAAAGAAGCTTTTGAAGATCAACCTAGATGGTTGCATAAGCATGATATTGCATTTTGCTATTATAAAGAGTCCAAACACATAACAGAAAAGTTATCTCTGCAGGCTTTATATAAGACAGAAAGAAAACCTCAATGGGTACGAATTATCATTGTATAGCATTCTAATGACTAATGTCAATCCTTTATTTGACAAATATGCAAAAGCTGATGACTGCAGCCATGTAAGAAAATATCCAGAAAAGCATGAGGATGAAGGCTGGGAACAAAGTGCAAGCTATTTGTGAAGGTACAGAATCAAGCAACTTCACCTCCTTCATATGCTTGATCTGGATCAGGAACAAGAACGCTCACAGCATTCACATCAGCAGCCACATTGGTGTTTCTTCTTAAAAGAACCTCCAACATCCCATTTGCATTTTCACCAGACTTCCCAATGAAAGCAGCCAGTCTTTTCAGGTGTGCACCATTCGTGTCAGCGGCAGAATGAAATAGGTAACTTAAACCTACAACAAATGTCTCAACCAAACCCACCAACTTCACACCACATGTCCGTAAAGCACACTCATAAGCCTGTAATTGAATGATTCAACGCATAAGATTACCATATCAAGCACCATTTCAAAGTATGACACAAAAAACAAGCCATGATTTATTAGTTCAAAGCTATGTTCCAGTTTTCAGATCCCAAGGACAGAAATGTAAATTATAAATATGCATTAATAATAAGAAGAATGTATAATTACATGAGAATAGACACTCACATTGAAACTCCTGAAAGAATAAACTCCTGGCACTGAAGCAACTAGATAACCTGTTGCCTCTTCAAAGTTGTACTTTGCCAACTTCATTATCCAATAAGCCTGACTGGGTACATCAATCAAAAGAGATGCTACGAATCCAGCCAGCTGAGCAGAAAAATCAGAACCCAAATGTTGATCTGTTTTTCCATCAGAAACTCGAACAAAAAGTGATGAAAGATCAGGAGCATTTCTGGAAGGGAAATCTTGCCACCAAACAGTATTTGTTACGTTATTCCACTGTAAAATCATAAAGGCGGAATGTAAAATTCAAGGAAACATCAACAAAAGTTAACAACATTAATCAAATGCAAGATTTCATTTAGAGAGCTAAAAGGATATCCCTACCCAAAAGTATTCATAGCTTCAGCAGAAGTTTGATTCACATAAGGAAAAAATAGACTAGATACACAGGAATCCAGGCAAATGGGCAAGCAATTGCATGAGTAATAGTTGTGCTTTAGACATGAAATTTCTCCAACAAAACCATTACCTAAGTTACTACACCAAAACAAGACACCATCCCAAGACACCATTACCACCCATGTCCAAGTTTCAGGATAAAGTAGCATCCATAGATGAGAAGGGTTAAAAATGTTTGGGGCAAGCTAATTAACAGAAAAGGTTTCCAATTGCTTTCTGCAAAAACCTATTGGAATTTCACCACCAGATCCCAAAGTACATAAAGCATAACTATTTTTTATATAGTTATGAAAGGATTCATATTCACCATAACAGATTAAGAAACTACATTCTTTCTAGATAACTTCAAAAGTACAAATACATATGTATGATTCATAAAATCTGGAAAATTGATAATCACCTGATTTGCAACTAGATTTGCGGAAGTAATGATAACCCGGATGCTATTTTCTCTTTCCAAGATGAATAACTTTGGATGGTGGCAAGCAACACCTTGTCTCTTTCGTTCTTTACCAAATGCTATCTCTTCGGGGAATTGGGGAAACCTATAAAAGCAAATTTAAATGCTCTGTTCCAAACATAAGTCAAGTGAAACAGTTCTCAACAAAGACGAATTGCCCGCTTACACTAAAACCAAGTTTGGGAAATCCAAACAAGGTGAAGAGGTTCGTTTATCAAGGCGGGAACTCCAACAACGCTCTGCGTTATGGCATGCAATTGTTACTGGTAAATGATGTGGAATCTTGCAATATGACAGAAACCTAAACAAAGATGTCCTTTAGACTTGGAAATATAATATATGGCAAGTTATGATCACTGGCCCAAACAAAATTTCAAGGGGCAGTATATAATTACACCCAGTAACAATAATGAAGCATTAAAAAAATGCTTTTACTTGTTTGCTAAATATGAAATCGCAAAAGACTACAAAGATAAGATCAGAATAAACTATGAAGTGAAGCAACTGACAAATAAAAGCACAAGATAGGTAACTTACCATGAAACATCACATGTAAAAGTTGCAATAAACATGCTTAGAATGCTTTCCAGTGGATAAAGAAGCTCGGGCAAAGAGATGGTACTATCAAAACTGAACGGACCAGTAACATGGTCCATATTTTGAAGACGATTTAGGTAAAACTTCTTTCCAGGTGGTGGCACTGAATTCTCTGTGGTTTTCGTTCGTAAAACACCATCGAAACAAGGAGCATTCTCGTTCTCACTCAGAGCATTCAACACCAATCCCTTACTTTTAGTGCAATTATCATCTTCTGTGCAATATCTATGATCTTTTCCGAGCAAATTATCACCATCAACAAGAAAACATCTTTTGTCACCGCATAACTTCTTATTTACAATACCCTGGTCATTGTGAAAGTTCTCACACCTCAGTGTTTGCCACCTCAAATCCACCATATCATTATCCACCTCCTTTCGACCTTCTGCTGAAAAATCAGGAGGGTCAGCTCGGTTAACATCCTGAATTTGAACTAATTTGTTATTACGGCCCTCTATAGCTTCCAATCTCAGATTTGATGAATTGAATCCCCGAATACAAGAAATGGGATCATCACTATTTAATATTTGCCTACAAAGACTCAAAAGAGGATTGGCTCTTCCAACAGCATCTCTGCATTTACTTTTTTGAAAATCATAACCTGGACAAACGACATCACTTGCTCGGACAGCGAAAACCCTTTTGCTTCTCTTCCCACTAGACACTGAACCTTGTGAATTTCCCACTAAAGTAGACTCCTCAACCAACCAAGGTCTCTCAAAATGAATCTCATTAGACCCGACAACAACCTCCTCCTTCATAACAACCCCCTGAATCACAAACCCAATTCGAATTAACAAACTACACATACCCTTATTGCCACAAACAAGCATAACCTCATCTCCTGCACGCAACTCCTTAGCCAATCCTCTCTTAACTCTAACCCCATTAACAAACAACCCATTCAACGAAGGCTTCACGCTATCCAATTCATCACAACTAACCAATCTCCTCTTAAACTCACTAACAACATCATCACCACCAAGCAACGGCATCGTTCCGTCCACAACATAAACCCTACGGTCTACACTATCGAACAGAACTTGGCAATGTGTTCTACTCACCCGGCGATCAATGAACCGGAAATCGCAGCCGCGGGCGGCTCGGCCGAGGGTGTAGGGCCGATCCGGTTCGAGGTGGATGGAGTCGAGAGGCGAACCGGTGGTGGGCGAGACCAGAGGGACATCAAGGTTGTGGATGTGGACGATGGCAGAGTGGGAAATAATGCGGTTTTGGGGTCGTTTTCTGAGAGGCAAAGCAGGGTAAAGTAAAGAAGAATCACCATTGACTCTTGTTCTCTTCTTGTTGTGGGTGTGAGAAGAAGAAGGAGAAGTTGAATCCTTCATGTGAAAGAATCAAAAATGAATTCCAAAAATGGTGGACAGAGGATGGCTATGCCTCCTCAGTCCTCTCACTCTTTCTGGTTCAAATGGTCAATTGGTTCTGTGAATTTCTTTTCCCTCCAAGTTACGACATTGTCAGTGTCTTTGGGCCTGATTTTCGGACATCATTGGGTTCATGTTGTTGGATATCATATGAGAAATTTACATAAAATTCTAATAAAATAATATTAAATAAAATTAAAAATGGCAATAAAATGGGTCGGTTCAGATCCAACCTTGCCTAAGCTCAACCTGGCAGACCTTTTATCTCTAAACTCTAAAGCGCTGGCTCACCTGGAATTATTATATATATTTTTTAAAACGGCAAAATCATGATGTTTTGGACAAAACGAACGACATCATTTTGGGACCGTACTTTGTTGAAAAAACAGAATTCAACGGCACAGCGGAGATGATTGGCCAAAGATTACTCTTATTGTGATTATAATACTCATATATAAGTGTTTCCTATTAGAAAAAGAGGAGAAAAAAAGATTAGTATATAAGTTTAATGGGTTACTTTACTTATTTTTAATTGGTTTTAGAAAGAACCTCACTTAAACTTATATGTACTCTAACTTTCTTTCTCGTATGAGCTTGTAGGCTCGTTGTATATTCACATGATATCAGAGCAGGTTTGATCTAGATTATTAATTTATGGGTTATCCGTTTAGATATCTAGTCCCAGCGATCCTATCCGATTTTTATTAATTTCCTGGTTATCCATCTGGATGTCCAGTCCCAGCTACCATATCCGATTTTCATTGTGTTTATTTCAAGCGACAATTGAATGTTCAGTCTCAGTTACACTTGAGAGTAAGTGTCAATAATACCTATATGTGTGTTCTATATTGAAAAAAGAGGAGAAAGAAGACTAACATAAAAACTTAGTAGGTCACTTCACTTATCACCAATTAATTTTAGGATGAAACCTCACTTAAACTTATATGTAGCCTAATTTTTCTTTGCATATGAACCTGTAGGCCATTATAAATTCACATAGTCCTCCTGTAGTTGAATTTAATTGTTATAATATGTGCAATTGTCCAAGTTCTTGTGCTGTCATACACTGATCAGATATTTGCAGCAGCTTCTATTGAAATACCGTTCCTTCATAAAGTTCATTTAGATTTGCTGTTGCAATTGCTATGCTGTCTATTTGCGGTTGTCTAACTTGATCATCACAAGCTCCCAGCTTCTCATTTTGCTAACTGTTCTCGTAAACAATTTGAAATGATCAGGGCAAAATTCATACCTAATCCTGAGTTTTTGAACCATCTCGTATCTTTATATCCTTCTTATGTGCAAAATCTCTTCATCAGATGGTGGGTAGACAGTGGGAAGAATAAGATACTTAGACAGAGATCTGGGATGACAATAATATAAGTCGAGCCTGAACTTGCTTCTGAAGCATAAGTTTAATTTAAAACTCGATTGGGCTCGAGATAACGAGTCAAAGCCTGAATTCAACTAGATCCGAGATAGCCTGGCCTAATCTCATATTGTTTTTTAATTAAAAATGTAAAAACTAAAATTTGGCAATAGTCTAAGCTAAAAATGTTGTCATTTATTTACAAAAATTATATGAGATCTGTATCAAAATTTAATAAAATTTCAAAAATAAGATCGGCATGAGACTCGATACGTATAACCAAATTCTCTCATAACACCTAACTTCATATGTGTATCATAACAAAGTTATGTGGCAACATCAACACTATTAATGGAAAGACTAGGGTCAAATTACTTTTGTATTGGTTTGATTATCATATTTTATGTTTCTATTGTTTCATGATACTGGTGCTTAAGAATAAGGGCATGATTAGATCGTGTTAAGAAAAATACATATACTCTTGTAAGATTGAAACATCCTATGATAGACGGCTACATTTTATAAAATTAACGTTAAGAATAAGGACAAAACGAACGACATCATTTTGGGACCGTACTTTGTTGAAAAAACAGAATTCAACGGCACAGCGGAGATGATGGACCAAAGATTGCTCCTGTTTTGTTCATAATACCCATATATAAGTATCCCATATTTGAGAAGAAAAGACTAATATATAAATTTAGTAGGTTATTTCACCTATCATCAATTAATTTTAGGATGGAACCTTCTTTAGATTTATAAATGTTCTAACTTTCTTTCTCGTGTGAGTCCGTGAGTTTATTGTAAATTCACATGGTATCAGAGCAAATTTGGTCCGAATTATTAATTTTATGATTATCCGTCTGGATGTCCAGTTTCAACGACCCTATCCGATTTTCACTATGTTTATTTCAAGCGACAACTGAATGTTTAGTCTCAGTTGTACTTGAAGGCAAGTGTTAATAATACCACATGTGAGTGTCCTATATTAAACAAAGAGTGAAAAAAAAACTAACATATAAATTTAGTGGACTACTTCACCTATTGGCTATTACCAATTAATTTTAGGAAGAAACTTAACTTAAACTTATACGTGATCTAACTTTTCTTTGCATGTGAACCTGTAGCCCATTATAAATGACAAAATTGTTGTAGCGACCCCTATGTTATACGAAAGTTGCTAATTAAACCCTGAGATATAAAATGTTACTCTATTAACCTTATGTTTTCAATTTTGCTGCAAAAAAAACCCTTAGCCGTGTGTTGTTCTTCCACGCGCGCTGACTGCGAATTTTA
>JANZLX010000006.1:32890770-32907577 GCA_025531955.1 Erythroxylum orinocense | reverse complement strand
TGTTTTATTGTGGGTTACCAGCACTAGCTAAAGAACTCCGCCATCTGGCCTTGGATTTCTCTCACAAGACCAGCACTAAGTTTGACTTTCATAAAGAGAACTTCTGAGACGTCAACGGATAAGACAAGAAGCAATGAGCTGTCCTACTACACTCTTGTCCACCTTAAAAAGATTTGGGTCCATCTGATCAGATATTTAACCTGCAAGGCTTGTGAGTAACGTCATGTTTATTGGAAACGGGTTTAATTTTGGAATGTTAATAGAGTTATATATATATATATATAAATGCATAATGCATGTGTGAGAGAATGCATAAGCGACTGTGACCATGTGACGTGCGAGACCACCTGTGTTCAAAAGAATGTAAAGCACTTTCTTTTATTTCTTGTTCTTTTCCTATAGACAAGAGGAAATCCCTTCAATTTCTCCACCAGTTGTCATTGATTTTTCTATAATACTATATTTAAAAGTTCAAAAACTATGCATTTTAAATAAATCAATAAATTAACAAACTTAATCATATGATTAAATTGGATCAAATAAATATTAATACTTTAAAAGCTGAGTGAAAAATAAACTACTAAAATAAAAAGTTTAAAGCTTAAAAATTTGTTATAAAATCAATATATAATAAAAATTAAACAAAATTAAAAAACTTAAATAAAATTAGAGGACACTATTAAATTAATTTGAAGAATTTAAAACAAGATCAGAAAAGAATATTCTTATCTATTAAAAAAGATTAAATTTTAATTAAAAAAATGAAGTTGTTAATTAAAAATCGTTTAATCTACTAAAATTTAGAGATTAATTAATAAATTAACCAAATTTTAATAATAAAAATTATTAAATTAAATCAAATAAAAAAGTTAAATAATTTAAATTTTGTATCAAACTGATTAAAACTTTTAATTATTAATAAATACTTAAAAGTTTAATTTAAAAATCTCAATTCTACTTATTACTAAATTAGTAATTTAAATCATTTTGTTTAACCTCGATTTTGGGTTTAAGAAATTTTATAAAATTAAATTAATAATAAAAATTAATTTAAAATTACAAATTAAATTAAATTTAATTGAATTTTAAACTCAAATATTCTGTCGATTTTTTTAAAACCAAAGTCTCGATCCCAACCTGGGCAGGTGCCAACCTCGGCACTTAGAAACTCAAAACTAGAGAATTTCAGTGGGCTGCAGCCGTAGAGCTGTTCTAAGCTCTAACTTCTAAACGAGATGTGGGTCTAGACTCAAAAACTCTATGAAATACCGAAGTTACAAGTGATTATGCTGGTATGCTAATTGAATTTCGCATAGTTTTTACTCAGAGGTTACCTCCTTTCAGAGAACAAATTGAATGGATTTTCTCAAGGATCATTGATGCCCCTTGCTACGTGCACTTAGAACTGGATTCGTGATTCTCCAACAATTTTGTTACGTAATGATAATTGATCTTTCACAAACAAACTACTCATGCCCTAGTTTACGATACTAACAAAGTGTTACCTCATTCTTTCATGGAGATGCAAGCCGCCTCCATGTCATGTCAGCATCAGGTAGTTTCTGCAAGAATAACCCTGCTTCTTACAGGAAAAAACCTTCATCTACTTATGCTTCCTTTTTAGTCTCTGGAAGTTGGGTTTCATTAGCTGGCTCGAAGTCGAGCATTCATTTGTCAAATGAATAGGCTGGAACGGGATCAGAGGCATCTTTGTTGATACAGATGTTTCTGCAATTCGGCTGCTTAAGGGGGAAACTACTCTCGGTTTTAATGGTCTTGGAACTTCCAGTCTTTCTAATATCTTTGAAGTTTTAGGGTCCAGTTGTTTATTGTCAGCTGATGGGGATAGAACAAAGTGGTCCAACTTTGGTTTGGAAATGCAGGAGGGAGATTTTGTCCTGCGGACTCCACTGACAACCAGCTGCTCCCATTCTTCTGGAATAGAATCTGCGGTTTTACTTTCTACAGCTGTCTGATCCAATTGCACAGTTTCGTCCTCCACAATTATAACGTCTGTAGCAGAATTTGAATGCACAAGCTGTTGCAAAAGATCTGTCTGGGTTGAGTTTGGCACAGACATTGCCTCCTGTGGTATTGTTGGAGAAGAACTGCAATTTCCATGTGCTAAATATGAGAAAATTTTGGAAATTACGCTTGGAAATTATCCCCTTAATCTAGTATCTCCAGAGCCTCTAAATAAGCCAAAAGCAACTACTCCAATATGTTAACTCACAACCTTGAAATGTAAGTCTTTAAAAGGTACAATAATCTGTATCGTAATCATGTGTAAACCATTTTGTAAAATAATGCTTTGTCTACATTCAAGCTTCTAAAATGATTTAAAGGACTGAAGCTACATGTCCAAATACTTTAAGCTGTACGGAGAGTACTTTAATGCAGAAGACATGCATATTTTCTTTTAAAATTTTTCCTGCGATGCAAGTATTGATGCATGCACTATGCTGCCATGCAGAGAAGATTCAAATTATTGCATAACGTGAATACCCAAATTGTGAGCTGTCCTTCACAAGCTGATTCAACTTCTGATGAAAGCCTCTCTCATGTAGTAATGGATCATAGTCACTTGATTCCATCTGTTTGTAATTCAAAAGTAAATGCAGGAAATAAATTTCTCTAAAGGGGCAGAGATACAAAGGTTAATATTGAAAAATTAACAATTGGATAAACGAAGTTCAACCTTCAATAGGTTGGCTTGAATGGAATTCTGAGACTCCTTGGTCAATGAAGAATCTATAAACGGACTAACATCAGGCACTGGCAAGACCTCTTCTGATCCTGCCACACGCTGGGGTTCATAGTCATTAATGAAGAAGCCTTATAGAAGATAGTGGAAGATGGAATAGAAAACAAGATAAGAATCTCTCATGCATGATGGTACCATATATACTAAGGAGAAAACAACAGTAAAATACTCGCAACGAAATAGATTTAGCTACTGTGGTTGTGTTACTGTGTACCCTGAGAAGCATCGGGCCATTGTCTGAAGGCTGAAGAATATAATAGCATCGGAAGGTCGCCCCCCTCATGGATTCCAAATTACAGTATGAAAAGCATATCAATCCCTCGTCCATTGAATGTAAAGCACTACAAACCCCTTGGAAAACTGCTCCGATTGATTCATAGAAGTAGTAGACAACACAAAAGGAATAGTATATGATCTTGTAAATCCAGTATATCGAATCAAATTACACATCATCTTTAGTATTGAAGGAATTGGGAACCATATTTTTGGCATACACATTCAAAAGGAAAGGAAAAAAGGGAGCATTACACGCACACTGTGCGTTCAAGTCTGAATGGTCCATCTCGTCTGAAGAACTTTCTATCTCATGATTAGAAGATGGAGTTACAAAGTGCGAAGATCCAATTACAAGACCTGTGTTCCAACGTTGAAAACTTAGGTTAACTATTAAGAACCAGCTGGACTTGTAAAATAGCAGATACTTAAAATGGAAAATTTTCTCCAAAAGAAACAAAACTGCATATACAGGGCAGAGAAAGATGGAGGATGCGGATTCTATTATAACAAGAAGCCATTAAAAGTCAAGTTTCATCCATGGCCTAACCTTCACTTAATGTTTTCAGATTAGTCCTCTCAATAACGTAGAATTCAATAGGTAAAGAAACCTGCTGGAGCATCAAAGAACTTTGAAAAGAGGGCATGAACAGGATTGTTTTCTCTCCAACTTTTAGGGAACATTCCATCTGACAAGTTTCTAGATATTGGCCAGTGACCGAGCACGACGGTCCCTTAACTTCTTTTACTGTATTATCAATAAGGAAGCCGTGGCACCTGCATGCCTATAGGCAGAGAAAATAAAAGTTCTACAGAGGAGAACACGTGGCAACTAAGAAATTCACAATAATACCTGACAAGTACCGAAGCCATCAATAATTTGGTTGAAAGGTACAGATAAGTTGCAGGACATAAAATTCAGAGAACCTAACATGTTGCTATTAAAAACAAAGCGTGCTTGTAAAGGGTCCTCCATATCATCTTTTAACTCATGAAGCCATCTTTTTATCAATCCTTGAAAAACTCGTCCATCTGCAAAATTGTGTCATGCCTCCACCACATTATCGTTATAAACAAGAACTTTGCATATGGCTTGCTCCAGATTCCCACATATTCTAAACTACGAGGTTAAGTTGGACCAAGCAGGAATCAATGTAACTGATAGAAAACCAAGTACAGGGCTTTATATTACAATTCAGTCACTCCACTAAGCAAAGTTATCAAAGAAATGGCTCTGGAATCAAAGGATTACCACCTATAAATAGCGGAAAGACATAGACCTGGAAGATAAGTGCGGAAGGAGCAGTTATCAAGATCGGATAAACTTCTCATAAAGCAATTAACATTATCCTGAAAATTGATGAGATGATTTGAACTTTGCTCAAATAATACAAACTCCAGAGAAACGCACTTCTCTGCTGCCTCCTGTGATTGATCAATTCAAACAAAAATATTTAGTAGCCAAACCATCAAGAGATAGGGAGATGGAGCAAAAAATTGTACAAAAGGAATAAAAACTAAGGGGAAAACCCTAACCATAAGAGTCATTTTCAAGGCAGAATCCAGATTATCCGGCACGAACGAGCACAAAACAATCACTTTCCTCATCACATCTTTACCTCCCCAGCAGTACAAAGCATGATCAGTGAAAACACTCGAAAGATTTGCACCTACTGCAAGTCCAGAAAAGCAAAAAGTTATTTAAAAAATGACAGAACGAAAAGAAAAATGCGAACTAGGGACATAATTACCGCTTGAACGGAGACCTATGGAGTCGTCGATTTCAGGTGCAAAGGCATCCTCAGGCAAGTTATTAACGGCGTGGTGAAAATCGCAGAGATTAAAGTTTCCGATAGGATTATACGCTACTTTCAGCTATTCAAAGCATCAACAACCAACTCATGCATGTTTTTACGCGTCGCGAACACATGTAGCAGTTCTCTTAAATACACATCGAATCGGGAAATACCTCGTGAGAGCCAGAAGTTCGATCCTTCGAACAATAACACAAACCAATTCTGTCCGGAAGAGATTTCGATAGATGATTTCGCGGTGGGGACGAAATTGCATGGAAATTTGCAAGCTGCAACAAGCACTAAAACATACGATGCAAAACTTATCACGAGAAGCCGCAATAAAAAGAGAGTGAAGTTTCTCTTACTTTTTTGTTCTCGAAAATTGATTCAAGGTTGAAACCAAAACCTGCTTTAGGTCTCGTAACAATGGAGGCGATAGGCCACAGAGATCCAACACAAAACAAATTAGCACCATTTTTCCTTCTTCTCGTTTGGTTTATGGCTTGGCGCGAAACGAGTGAATTCAAATTTATACCTCGAAAATTCAAATTATGGGCCCATGTTATATAGGCTCAAGGGCAAGATCCAAGTTGAAATATGTTTGGGCCTATGATTCGGATAGCCCAACCAAATGAGCCTCTTCTTTTCTTGTATATTTGACTTTTGACTTATTTCTTTGACTCTTTTCCTGTCTTTGACCTCATCTAGATATTAGTTTCACTTTTACCATCCAGAAAGAGGATTATACGGTTGCAATTTGAGGTTGGCAATTGCTCAAAGTCGATTCATACCAATTCGGTTAAATATAATAAAATATAATTTGTTAATTCTAAATTAAATTAATTTAAAAACTAGACTTAAAAATTTATGAAAATTAAACTCTAACTTGAATTTAATAAGATTTGAATATTTAAATCAATAAAATATCTTTAGCCTTCTTTAAAAAGAGAAGGCAAAAGATATTTTATTGATATTGCTTTATCTTCAGTCAGATACATGTAAATATATATACAGATTTACAACTGAGTTAATTCCTATATATATGGAGCTAATACTTTAGCTAATGTGATTTGTGAAACTGAAAATATTTGAGTATATCATGACTTCGTTTCTTCATGTATAATAGGTATTTCATGCCCCCGCAAGATTGAGCTTCTATCATGGAGGCCAATCTTGAACCTGTGCAATAGGAATTGTTTCTTCGGAATTGCCTTTGTAAGGTAGTCTGCAAGTTGGTCATTGGTATGGACATGAGAAACACTTAGCTGGTTTTGATTTACTTGTTGTCTGACAAAGTGGAAATCAAGGGCGACATGTTTCATGCGAGAATGGAATGTGGGATTTCGGCAAAGATATGTGGCGCCTATATTGTCACAGTATATAGGCAATGATGTGAAGCGCTGATGTAGTTATTTGAGGATATTCATGATCTAATTTAACTCAACTACGGTGGATGCAATGAATCGGTACTCTGCTTCGGTGGAGCTACAAGCAATGGCTTTTTGTTTCTTGGATGCCCAACTAATAGGAGAATTGTCAAGGAAAACTATAAATGCTGAGGTATAAGTAAAATTATCTGAATTCTCTGCCCAATTGGAGTTTAAATAAGCTTGAAGAGTGGGATCGCTATTTTTCTAAAATGTATGCCAAAATGAGCAATATCTTTGAGATAACGTAAAACACATTTAACAACTGATTGATGGGTAATAGAGGGATTATGCATGCATTACGACAACTTATTAAAGAAAGATATATCAGGTCGAGTTAGGGACAAGTAATGAAGTGAGCCAAGAATTTTTTGAAATTAAGTGGGATTGGTTTTAGGTGTACCATCATGTAGAGCTAAGGCAACTTTGTTATTAAGAGAGGTGGGCATAGCTTTTACATCAAGCATGTTAGTTTGGCTTGGTAAATCAAGGACGTATTTATGTTGGGATAAGAAAAGACCTTGAGAAGTGATGTGAGCTTCCATGCCCAAAAAATAGTGAAAGGGACCTAAATCTTTTAGAGAAAATCATGAAGTGAGGGTCTGTAAAAATGTGCTAGTAGTGGGTAGGTGGTTTCCTATGACAATAATATCCTCAACATAGACTAAAAGGTAAAATGAAAACTGAATTATTATGATATATAAAGAGGGAGTTGTCAATAACTGAATTATTAAATTTTTGTTGCAAATGAAAGGATCGAAGGTCATGGTACCATGCTTAAGGGACTTGGCGCAACCCATATATAGCTTTGTGTAGTTGACAGACATAATTGAGATGTGATGGATATGGGTCCCTCTCACATGGAGGGACTCCATTCCACAATTGCGGCACCGCCGCATGCTGTTTTTATTGAATAACTGAGCATGCTAGCTTTGTTGAATAAATGGAAGAAGTGTCGTCTACTGCCTTTGTTGAATAAATGGAAGAAGACAGTTGCCTACGCGTTGGAGTGCCTATATAAGGCACTCCTTGCTTCAGAAATAAACACAACAAAGCATAGACAGAAAAACAGAGAGAAACCAAAGCAAATCAAATGCTCTAAAGTTGAGAAAAATTTTCCTAAAGGCTTGGTGAGTGACAAAATAGTAAGATTAGTATTTTTAGGTTGGGAAACACCTTATGAGCCACTATTTTGGTTTTATCTCTGTATACCTACTATTTGTAATAGTGAAAGAAATATTCTGAGTTTTATCCGTGGACGTAGCCCAAAGTTAAGGGTGAACCACATTAAATATTCTATATCCATTTTGCTCATTTTATTTTTCCTTTTCATAAAATACACCCGTTGCGCCCAACAAGATATTGTGTATCTTCAAAACCAGGGGGGTTGCAGCATGAAAACAGAATCAGTTAAAGTACCTTGGAGAGATGCGTTATTTACATCAAGTTGACGAAATTCCCAACCAAAATGGACAACAAGACTGATGATTATTCGTATGGTGGTAGGCTTCCCAATGGGAATGAATGTTTCAAAGAAGTCGATGTTAGGTCTTTGATGAAATCCTTTAGCAACCAGATGTGCTTTGTAGCAGGATATAGATCCATTTGTATTTTTATGTGCTTTGTAGCGGGATATAGACCCATTTGTATTTTTTTAGTTCCAAAAATTCACTTGCAACCGACCACATTTTGAACTGGAGTAGGTGGAATGAGAGACCAGGTGTTGTTCCTGAGAAGAGCATTGTATTCATCATTGAGTGCATCACACTATGGAGGTAATTTTAAAGCTTGTTTAATTATGGTGGGTTCAGGTTGAAGAGAAGGTGTTGTAGTGGTGTGGAGGTCAAGTAATTGTCGAGGTTTCAAGGAACCTGTCTTTGAGCATGTGATAAATGACACGAGAAGGTTGTGGTGGTAAAGTAATTAATATAGACGATGGTGATTGGTGATAAATAGGAAGTCGAGCTTTAGGTGAGAGTTCTAGTATGTACAGGAGATAAAGGAGAGAATACGGGTGAAGATATGTATGCTGGAGTTTTAGGTAGCGTAAGGGATAGTGGTTTATGTGATTGCGAACTTTGTCGATGAATGATAGGTAGAGATGGTATTGTTGAAGGATTGGTTTGTTCACGGTCAATATTGGGTATGGATAGATTGTGTGGTTGGACGAAGTTTGGTAATGACTGGGATGTATCATGTGGTGAGTCCCAAAAAGACATGAGATTTGTAGTTTTCTTTAGACTCTTATCATCTATATGTTTGAATGGGAATATATTTTCACAAAAGACAACATATTGGCTCACATAAATGGTGGAGGTTGATAGGCCATGACAAAGATATAAATTTTGTTGATTCGAGTATCCGAGAAAGACACAGGCTTTGGAGTGTGGGTATAATTTGGAAGTGGTATAAGGGCGAAGGTAAGGATAACAGAGACAACCAAATGATCAAAGTTTGTTATAATTAGGAAGATGATGAAATAATTTTTCATATGGAGCCTAGAACTTTAGGTGGGGCGTGGGCATGCGATTTATTAGGTATACTGTTGTTTGAAATGTTGCAGTCCAATATTTAAAAGGTAATGATGAATGTTGAAGAAGGATGAGTCTAGTTTCAATAACATGTCGATGTTTCCTTTTAATTGTGCCAATGATTTATGGAGTGTATGGTGGTGACTGTAAGTGATGAATCCCATGAGTTGAGAGAATATGAGAGAGTCCTATATGTTCACCACCTCCATTTGAGTATATTATCTTTATTTGTACCTTAAAAAATTTTCATCAAGAGTTTTGAACTTTATAAATACATTATTGATATCAGACTTTTGTTTAAGTGGATAAAGCTAAGTGTACTGTGAAGAAAAACACATGATTCTTCAAAAATCAACACTAAAAACAATACAGATCAAAAGCTATAGATGATGAGTCGAAGCAAAGAGGAAGAAGAATAGCAGAGACATGAAAAGGGTGACTCTCGAAGGTTCTGAAGGTTGTTTGAAGATTTGACTTAAGTTTAAGTCACTTAAGCTTAAGACACGCGTGACATATAACACATGGCCAAAACGCAGAACATGGGGATCAAATTTAATCAAAACGCAGACAATGGACAGCCACAAAATGCACAACACAAGGGAACATACTGATCAACACGCAACACTTTCATTAAGGGAATTAAATGAGAGTCTGATGGGAGTCAACAAAGGAACAAAAGGTAGAGCTTTTAAAGATTCACGTGCATGACATATGTATTTATGTTGACTCAGTCAAAGGCAGTAGATCATCTTCAACTCTACAAAAAGCCAAGCCTTAAGCATTCACAAATACACGGAACAATACAATTACAAGTTTACAAACCATCTGTATACATCCAGTCTTTAGGTTCAGAGAGAAAATTAGAGAGAGTGCTAGAGTACCTATCAAAGTGTACTAGGGAGTTTGTGAGGAACTCTTGCAAGTGTGTGTGTGATTGGCCCTTGGACATAAATAGCTTTGTGCTATCGAACCAAGTAAACTCTTTGCATTTTCTTTACTTTCTTGCAATCTTCCATCTTTGCAAAATCAAATCCAAACAAATTATCATCAGTTCAAAAAGTATTATACAGAAATAATACAAAGATTTCTAACAGATTGGTATCAGAACCATTTAAAGTTTCTACCTAAATTGCTAGCCAAGTCTTTACAAAGATCCTAAAGATGGTGGGAAAAGAGATGGAAGTATTCGCTGGAAAGGAGGACTTTGTAATCTGGAAATTACAGATGCAAGCCATCCTTGAATCCTATAAGTGCTTTGGAGCCATAGATGCAACATATGAAGATGAACAAGATCTCATAAAGAATCTCAAGAAAGCAAGATTACAACATTGCAAGCTAATGCTACATCTTTCACTAATTGTCATCAGAAAGGTGAAAGATTGCAACACAACAAAGATGCTATGGGACAAATTGGATGAAATCTACTAAAAAAGGTGCTTACCTAATAAGATGACATTGTTGCACAACCTTGCCAACTTTAAGATGTATACAACAGTAACTTTAGAAAATAATCTAGATTACTTCTTCAAATTAATTCAAGATTACTGGAGAGATTATTTCTGAAGAACACCAAGCAGTGGTGATTCTAAAGTCCCTACCACGTGAGTATAATGCATTCAGAAAGGTGGTGAAGCATGCTAGTGGTGATGCTCTAACTGGAAAGAGAGTTCTTGACTCTTTGATTAAGGAAGTGATAGACAACAATCACTTCAAGAAGGAACCAGAAGTGATGTTCTTGGACAACAAATCCGAGAACAAATCAACACAACATGGCTTAAAGAAAGGTGGCCAGAAAACTAAAGGAAAGGGCAAACAAAAGAAGACTGATGATGAAAAGAAAAAGAGTAAAGCCAAAGGTATGAAATGTTTTTATTGTGATAAAATTGGCCATTTTGCTAGAGACTGCAGGAAGAAAAAGAAGGATAAAGAAGAAGAGAAGGCAGATGCTGGGAATATTGAGAAGCTTGAAGAAACTAGTGAAGATGAGATCTTTGCACTAACAGCCAAAGCAGATGAGCCAACAATAGACTGGATCCTTGACTCTGGCTGCACAATGCATGTGACTTCCCACAAGGAGTGGTTTTCTACATTTGAGAACTTATCAGCTAAGGTAAGGATGGCAGATTCAAGGAAGCAGGATATCAAGGGCATTGGCAATGTTTCCATCAAGATGCATGATGGAAAGAGAAGGACATTGAACAATGTGAGATATGTCCCTGGAATTAGAAGGAATCTCCTATTCGAAAGTGTTTTTGACAAGCAAGGATACAAGATCAGATCCAAAGATGACTTAAGAGAAATCATAAAAGATGGAAAAGTGGTTATAAGGGCAATTGAGAGAGGAGGCCTATACTATGTTGTAGGAATCATAGAAATAAACCTAACAGTAGAAAAAAAGGAGCTGAACTCAACAATCCTATGGCATGCAAGATTAGGACATATAGGAAGCAAGAGTTTGAAGCATCTTGAGCAACAAGGGCTGCTGCCTAATGCTACTGTGAAAAGAATTGAGTTCTGTAAAGGATGTATCCTAGAGAAACATCACAAAACTCCTTTCCCAAAGAATGCAAGGAGAGCCATCAACAACATGGAGTATGCTTAAAGTGACTTATGGGGGCCAGCACAGACTCAAACCATGGGAGAAAAGAGATACTTCATGTCAATCATTGATGACAGATCCAGAAAATGCTGGATCTACCTCCTAAAGTCTAAGGATGAAGCTCTAGAAGCATTCATCAAGTGACATACACTAATGGAGAACCAAACAGGAAAAACAACTAAAGTGCTTAAGGACTAACAATGGCTTGGAGTTCTGCAACAAGGAGTTTGATGACTACTATAAAAGGAAAGAGATTCAAAGGCACAGAATAGTTAAAGCTACCCCTCAACAGAATGGAGTAGCAGAAAGGCTGAACAGGACACTCCTAGAGAAGACAAGGTATATGCTGCTGTCTTCAGGCTTATCCCAAGCACTGTGGGGAGAAGCCATAAAGACAGCAGCATACCTAATTAATAGACTGCCTACATCAGCAAATGAGTACTAGACTCCTGAAGAGGTATGGACAGGAACTAAACCCAATTTGACTAACCTAAGACCTTTTGAATGTAGTGCCTACATCGACCAAACAGAAGGAAAGTTAGAACCTAGAGCCATGAAAGGAGCGTTTCTAGGATATCCTGAAGGCACAAAAGGGTACAAAGTTCTAATCCTACAGCCAAGAATTCACAAAACTCAAATAAGTAGAGATGTGGTGTTCAGGAAAACTGAATTCTCACTACTGAAGAAGAAAGATGAAGGAATGCAAGTTTAGGAAAGTGTCCTACAACAGCTGGGATCAAATAACAGTTTGACTCCCTTTTATATCCCACCCTCCACATATGAGGGAGGAGAAATAGGACCAGCTGCTAAACAGCCTACAGAAGCAGTAGAAGAAAGACAGGGCTCCAGTTCTAACACTCAGGAGGGAACAGAACAAGAAGAAGGAGAAACTGAAGCTTAAGCACCTTTACAAGACTATCAACTAGTTAGAGATAGAGAACTAAGGCAGGTAATACCTAACGGAAGGTATTTTGACACTAACCTAGTTGAATATGCTTGTTTAGTTGCATAATATGTAGAATCTGAAGCACCAGAAAGTTATGAGGAGGGTATGAAGAGAACTGATGCAGGTCAGTGGAAGAAGGCTTGCCAAAGTGAATACTCCTCTCTAATGAAGAATGAGACTTGGAAGTTAGTTTCCAAGCCACTTAATGCTATGGTAATTGAATGCAAGTGGATTTTCAAACTCAAGGATGGAGTAATAGAAGCTGACTCGAAGACCTACAAGGCAAGACTAGTTGCAAAAGGCTTCAGGCAAAGGGAAGGTGTAGACTACAAGGAAATCTTTTCTCTAGTGGTCAAGTTTAAAATAGTAAGGATAATTTTAACCCTAGCAACATTGAATGATTGGGATATACATCAGATGAATGTGAGAACAGCCTTCCTATATGGAAGACTAGAGGAAACTATCTATATGAAGCAATCCATTGGCTTCATAGATAAGTAGAAATCAGATCATGTGTGTTTACTAGAGAAATCACTATATGGCCTAAAGCAAGCCCCTACGCAATGGAACAAGAAGTTCCATGAGGTGGTGACAGAATTGAGGTTCAAAAGGAGTGCCTATGATTACTGTCTATACTACAAAGATTTGGAGAAAGAGGAAGTGATCTATATGATGGTGTATGTTGATGATTTAATCATCACAGGAAAGTTGATGAAGAAAATTCACGAAGTAAAAGATGCTTTGAAGAAGAATTTTGACATGAAAGACCTAAGGAGAGCAAAGAAGCTACTAGGAATGCAAATCAAAAGGAATGAAGCTGAAGGGAAACTGTGGTTGATACAAAGGGACTACATTAGGAAAGTCCTATGCAAGTTCAACATGGAAGACTCTAAACCTAACCCAGCTCCAATTACTACACACTTACAGCTGACAGCTGATAAGAGTCCAGCAACAGAAGCAAAGAGGGAACACATGCGGAAATATCCTTATGATGTGGGTATAAGTTGTATTATGTATATTATGATTTGTACTAGACTTGACTTAGCACATGCAATCAGCCTACTCAGCAGATTCATGTCTAATCTAGGTCTAGAACATTGGTCTGGATTTAAGATACTACTAAGATATCTGAAGGGAACCCTAAACCATGGTCTATGTTTTTCTAAGTCTAAACCAGAAATGCATAAACATATGAATTTAAATGGCTATGTAGATGCAGATTATGCAGCAGACAAGGACACACGCAAATCATTATCAACATACTACTTCACACTACCAGGCAATACAGTAAGCTGGAAAGTGCAACAATAAGCAGAGGTGTCATTATCTACAACAGAAGCAGAATTTTACACAATCACAAAAGGCCTAAAGGAGCTAATATGGCTTAAGGGACTACTATCAAAAATCAAAATACAAACAACAGAGGCAACTATACACACAAACAGTCAAAGTGCGATTTACCTCAGTAAGGACCTAGTCCCATACAAGAGGTCGAAGCACATAGACATTTGACTCCACTTCATCAGAGACAAGGTCAACAATAGAGAAGTTGACCTGAAAAAAATAAAAGGAGAAGAAAACATGTTAGATTTTGGAACAAAAGTAGTTCTAATAAAGAAATTCATTTTTTGTAGAGAGTTTCTACAGATAAATGAAGCACCTTGAAAGAAGAAAGGAATTTACCCATCAATCGCACAACACTAGAAGGAAAAAAATTAGGGATTCGAATTTTCTAGGGTTTTGGATTTTAGAAATTGACCACGAATTGAAAGATTAAGTGAGGGCTTTTGAAGAAGGAGGGAAGAATGTGAAGAAAAACACATGATTCTTCAAAAATCAACACTGAAACACTACAGATCTAGAAAAACAGAAGAAGAAACAAAGAAGAAGGAGAAAGTGTCTGAAGCTATAGAAGGAGAGACTCTAGAACTTTCGAAATGAAGTCAGAAGAGTTAAACTAACACTAAGTCAAATACATGTGAGGCCCACGTGGAATAGTCAGAAGCACAGCCTCAAAATGCATAGCATAAGGGAATATCATGAATAAAACACAACACTTCATTAAGCTCAATCATGCAAGGTAGATAGAGTCACGTGAAGGGCAAGGCATACATTTTCATAGACCAAGTTAAAGACAACAATTATATAAAGACCTTTATAAATAGCCAAGACCCAAGCATTCAAATATAGAGGAAAATACCAATACAATCAATTCAATTGAGTTTACATTATGTAGTTCAAGTGAGAAAATAGAGAGTGCTAGAGTACATTACAGAGGGTACTAAAGAGTTTTAGGAAAACTCCTGCAGGTGTTATTGAACACTCAATCTCTTGTATTTTCTCCCTTTCTTGATCCTAATAAGATCCAGTTTGTGTGTGATTGGCCCTTGAACGTAGATAGCTTTGTACTATCGAACCAAGTAAACTCGATGCATCTTCTTTAATTTCTTACAAGTCTTCCATCTCTGCAAAATCAAATCCAAGCAAATTATCATCAGATCCAAAAGTGTTATACAGAAATAATACGAAGATTTCTAACAGATGGTAATATCGATACTGATATAGTACAACGTATTAGATCTGGATAGACCAAATGGACAAGTACGTCAGGGGTGTTATGTGATAAAAAGATTCCTATAAAACTCAAAGGAAATTTTTATAAAACGGTGATCCGTCTAACCATGTTATATGGGGTAGAGTGTTGGCCTACCAAACGTCGACATACAAGATAGTTGCTGGTAGCAGAAATGTGTATGCTTTGGTGGATGTGTCACATCACCAAAATAGATAGGGTTTGAAACCATGTGATGAGAGATAGACTACAGGTAGCTAATGTTGCCGACAAGTTAAGAGAGACTAGACTTAGGTGGTTTGGGGATGTGCACAGGAGGCCATCTGATGCTTCGATGCGAAGTTGTGAGAGTATAACCCTTAGTGGCTATAAGAGGAGAAAGGGGAGGCTTTACAAGAACTGGAGGGAAGTGATCAAGAAGGATTTGTCTGAGTTGGACCTTAATGAGGTAGTGGCTAGAAGTAAGAGAGTATAACGTGATCGAATAAGGGTAAGGGATTAATCTTTAAAGTTTGCTAAAACAGTAGAGTTGTTATTTGGAGATGGTACTCATGATACGCCGATTATGGCGTAGGAAGCCCAACCCAACGTCCTTTCCTCCCTTTTCTAAGTGTAAGTCTTAGACAAGGCTTACGAGCATTACAACTTGGGTCCTCAAGACAGGTGTATGGGGACAGAAGGATTGGCAAACCTTCAGGGACTATGAGCAAGGACCCCTAACGTTGCAGTTTGCGCGGATCTGGACCCTATCAGGTATACCCTGTATTTTTACTTATTTATATACTTAGTGTAAATTTTATTTACTTAATATTTATTGTGTTAGTTTTACCTATTATTTTTTAGAATTGCATCACTCTTATATTGTCTCATTTGCATGTGAATCTATTAGAAATAGTGTCTCTACTTTGTAGAGGTAAAATTGCATACTATCAGACCTCCCCAGATCCCGCTTTATTGCGAGACTTCGGACTGGATGATGATGATGACGTAGAATATTCCAGATGATATCACATGAGTTCGGGATTCGTTTGTTGCTCCTACGTAAATACTCCAGACGATATCACGTGAGTCCGGGATACGTCTATTGCTCCTACGCTACGTTTCGTTTATTCATAACTCCTCATCTACGATGTTGTCCCTCTCTTCTTCCTTACCGCATCCATGCAACTCAAGTTTTCGTAACATCCCCTCCGTCTTCAAGAACCACCTTATCCATCAGATTGACATTCGGAAACCTCTTTTGTGTTTTGTAGAACATTTCCCACGTAACGTCTTCTCGGGTTCCTCCTTGCCATTGTACTAGTATTTGTGTGATTGCTCTATTATTCTTCTATACCATCTTTCGTCCCCAAATGGACACTGAAATTTTCTCCACATCCTTCACTATTGTAGGTAGTTAACTCGATGTTGGCGTGCCTTCAGATACCGAACCCTGCAATTGAGAAACATGAAAAGTAGGATAAATAGACACTCCATCGAGAAATCCTAACGTATACACCACCTTATTCACCTTCTTCACGATCAGGAAAGGTCCATAGTACAGAGGAGCTAGCTTTTGGTTGGGTCGTCGTTGTAGAGAGTGTTACCTGTAAGGTTGCAGCTTAACATATACCCACTGTCCTTCTTCAAACTCCCGATCCGAGCGTTTTTTGTCTGTCTGTAACTTCATCCTCTGTTTTGCTATGCTCAGGTTAAATTTGACAATCTATAGTGTCGCCTCCCTCTCCTGAAACATTTGATCCATTCCAACATCCTTAGAATCTCCTGTCACATATGGCACATACAAGGGTGGTGGGTACCTGTAGAGGACTTCAAAAGAAGTCGTGTTTAGTAGGGATGGCAACGGGGCGGGTATGGGGCAGGTATGCCATCCCCCGTACCCGCCCCATGAAACCGCCC
>JANZLX010000006.1:32843239-32862885 GCA_025531955.1 Erythroxylum orinocense | reverse complement strand
GATTATTGAGTACAGTATGTTGCAATTCTAGGGTTAATGATTTGTGTTGATTAATTATACAATTAATCTAAGATTTCGTGTTTAATTTTCCTTTAATATTATGGTGTCTTATTGAGTCTAATAAATCTCAGTTATTTATTTTTGTGGGGCCCGCGTGAGACCCACAAAATAAATGACTGAGATTTCATGAGACAGAATAAGACGGAGTAAAACTGGACAGAGGATCTGGTTTCCTAAACGAGTTCAGATCCTCTGTCCAATATTATGGTGTCTTATTGAGTCTAATAAATCTCAGTCATTTATTTTGTGAGTCCCACAGTCATTTATTTATGTGGAGCCCGCGTGGGACTCACAAAATAAATGACTGAAATTTTATGAGACAGAATAAGACAGAGTAAAACTGGACAGAAGATCTGGTTTCCTAAACAGGCCGGGCACTTTCATCCCTAATGTTTTTCAGCTACTTCATATTGGATTGGTACGACTACCTGGGACTTCCGGTAATCGATCGAATCTTTCCTGAGGAGAAGTGCAAAGGAATCATGTGTCAGAACAAAAATAATTATCAGATCAGCGCAGAGACAATACTGACGACTCTCAACCTGAAGATGATAATTCAATGACACTGTCCATGTTGAACTATTGGGAAAATCAAAAGAATTGAACTTAATACTCTTGAAATGAATGTAGTTCTACTTCAAAAGTTGTGAACTTACAAATAATGAAAAGAGCGAGTTACGAGCTCCATAGATGCAGGTGAGCTTTGAGTTATGATTAGCAAGAGGAGAGCTAACGTTTTTCTGAGCTCTCTACCTCAACTGTTACACTGAAGCACTTGACAGACCTTGGAAAGTAAGCTAGAGAGTAACCATTGAGGGAGAGAGTTCAGAGAAAGTTAAACCTCCAAAAAAATCCTGATGCAATGAGATGTGCAGGTGGAGAAGAAGATTTTTGTGCAGGAATTTATAGACTGATCCATTGAAAGTTAAGTCTTTCCATTTTCTTGGATTTTTTATTCTTATATGTAGAAACAAAATAGATTGCTGTCCATGCACCAATCAAAGAAGCATAAAAAGTAACGAGGACATGCATTTTCTTAATCGATTTATGTTCTGAAATGTCCATGATTGATGACAGTGAAATTTAAGACTTTTAACGAACAGTAGATTTTGAATACATAGGTCTTACAAAACTGAAGAAGAAAGACAGATGGAGCTCTGTAATTTGGCTGGCAAAAGAGGATCTCCTGACGTGGTTTTCAGGAGGAGCTTGTTAAATAGCTCTAGTGGCCTGATTCGTCAGGAGTAGTCTAAAAAGTTAAACCATAAAGAAACATGGAAATTCTGTAACATGCGCCATCAATGTCAAGTGCTCAAGCTGTGATTCCACGTAGAAAATTCAATGTTTTAAAAATCGGATCGAATCGGCCGGTCGGACTGAAGAATCAATGAATCGGAGTATGAAACGATCTGGTTTAACTCGTATTTTTTGTGAGTGATTGACTCGTTCATTTTACGTTCGGACCGATAAAAACCGTTAAACCGCTGAAAGAAAGAATTGGTCGGTCTATTTAAAACGCCTTGATTTTGATGGTTTCAACTTAAATGAATATTATGATTAGTGATCTTTTTTTAATCTTTTTGATAAAATATGACTAGTGAGCTTTGTTATCTTATTTTGTGTTGTGTTTGGAGAATTTTTTAAAAAATTGTATATTTTAAAGTTTAAATGTTTAAGTTTACATTAGATAAATAAATAATTAAATAATATGTTTAAAAATTATCTTATATATATAATGTATAAAATAAAAATTTAAATATTTATTAATCACCGGTTCAACCACAGTTAAATTTCAATTAAACCATTAACCCTTGAATCAGTTATTTTTTTCGGTTCAATCACCGATCCGAATTTTAAAACGTTGGAAAAAACACATATCCTGCCGCCTAGCAATCAACGCCAACGCAATGTCTCTTTCTTGGCAGAGTGGACATCAAAGTTGGCAACTCTCAACATGATGAGCTTGCAGATTTGTTCTCGATGCTGCTCCATATATAGCAGGACAACGGTGCTGTGACAGATTGGTCGTTACATAGGTACTTGCACCGTGTATTCCTGCAATTTGTCGACAAGTCCGGAGTGCCCCTTCAGGTTTTTTAATACGTGCAGGTACGTCTGAGTTCCTATCCGTAGAGAACCAATAATTTTGCAACCCTTTTGACTTTACTAGATCTCATGGTGTAACATGATGCAATTTGATTAGCCAACTTACTGATAATTGGCAGGGATCTTAGGTATATAGTTTTGATATGTTTGAGTTTGTACTATGAAAAATTGTTGGACTAGAGACAGCAAAAAACTATTTTTTGGTGCAAATGTATTGTATAGGTTGTATGGTGAATTCTTATATTATAGTATTATACTGATCGATAAAATAGTTAAAAATATCACATTAAAATTTTAATTTATTAAAAAATTGAAGATTAAATAATATTATTATATTTATAAATTATTGAGTAAAAATTTGAAAATTTATATGAATTTCAATAAATAAATTTATTTAGTATGAATTTTTTAAATTTTAATCACAATACAAATTAAGATTATAAATTATTTTATAAATTTAAAAAATATCTATAGGAGTATTAATAACACTAATATTAGAACTTACCAATATAAAAGAGATTTTGTAATCCTCTATTTCAGTTACTCTATTCTAATCTTGTTCCATTAAACCTTATCCACACATTTTATGTGAGATTCTATTTTAGTTATTCTATTCTAATCCTGTTTTATTAAATCTCATTCATACATTTATGTAGGGTCAAAGCGGGACCAAATTTCCTGTGATAAGGACTTTAGGAGAGTCACACCCCAAACGCTAGCTTATGAGGGTAGAGAACCTAAAGTCCTTATAAATTTCATATCAATTTTGTATTTAACCAATATGGGATTCAAGTCTCATATCTTGCAATTAGATCAAACCGTAACGTTCGTCCCCCTCTAAGGACCAATGTCCTCATTGGTCACGGCCATGTTGATCACGATTGACACCTTCAGATTACCACTTCATGGGTCACCACTATGAGATCTTTGTTGGTCACGACTACGTTGGTCATGGCTGACACGTCTAGGCCACCACTCCAAGACAGGCTTTGATACCAATTGACAAGAACTTTAGAAGAACTACACCCTAAAAGTTAGCTTATAAGGGTAGAGCACCTAAAATTCTTATAAATTTCATATCAATTTTGTATTTAACTAATATAAGATTTAAGTCCCGTATCTTACAATTAGATTAAACTATAATATTTTATTTCACATAAATATGTGAATAAAATTTAATAAAATATAATAAAAACACTATAATTGGAACGAAAAATCTGATCCCGCTTTAACCTAAGATGGTGGTGTTTCCGATGTTGGAGATTACTTTAAAGAAATCGGTGAAGCTTCCGTGGAATTCATGAGCAGTACCAGGTGCAGACTGCTGCAGTATTTTAATTCGAAAAAGAGCCAAGGTTATATCAGAACTCTAATGGAGGAATCTCTGCCATGGGTTTTTGCAGTGCAGACTACTAATTTTGTTTGGCTCCATTCATGGCGGCGTGGCCTATGTTGTGACGTATTTCGATTAACGTCATGTCTTTGTAGAGGAGGATGAATATGATTATACACAGCTAGGGACAGTCTTATGAGATTGAGATTGTTTAAAACATATGTAGCAGGGCAGAAGCAACTAATAAACCTCAAGAATAATGATTTAACTCAGGAGTGTAAATAAAATCCTGACCATGCTGATGAATTGCTTACTGGAATGGCAGGAACTTGCAACCCACAAAAGCTAAACTTTTATTTCATAAAGTTGCGTATGATTGCTGTTTTTTGTATGCAAAGACAGAATGAAACAAAAATTTGGAGATAAAACAGAATAAGAATTGAAGACATTGACGTGTAGAACGGAACAAAAACTTGGAAACAAAACAGAACAAGAATTGAAGACATGAAGTGTTTGGTTGTGATAAACAAAATATATAAAAATAAAAATAAAATAATAAGTACAATATTTATAATAATAATAATCAAGACAAAATTTGTAATAATAATAATAACCAATACAAAGTTTATAATAATAATAATAAAAAATTATAAATAATAATAATAATAATAAATACAAAATTAATAATAATAATAATAACAACAACAATGCAAAGATTATCTGAGATACTAAAAAGGAGCAATGTGCTCTTAACATATTTGGAGACAGGGACAAAAGTTTTTACCCTTCGATATTTGGAAGAACAAAAACTTTTATTTCTTTTATTCGAGGAAAGGACAAAAATTTGAAGACAGCAATCAAATATAGGGAGGTATATAATTTTTTGGTTTTATCTTCTGTTCCACTGACAGGGACAACAACCATTCGCTGAACTGTGTTGAGAGAAATTGTGTTTCGTGCTTACGGGAGAAGGAACCTGAAATCATTCCCACATATGCAAGAGGCCACTTCGTCTATCCTTTGAAGGTTGCTCTGAGGAGATAATTATAACTTTGCAGAGAGCTTCTCTCACCTTTTGCTGTGAAATTTCATGAGGGAGATAATTACTACAATCAATTATTAAAAAAGAGAGAAGAAATAAAGTTTTTGTAAGCATATAAAAATATTAATTAATTATTTTTAAATATGTGATTGTTTTAAACTTAAAATAGAAATTAATTATTGAGTCATTTTAAACTTAAGATATTACAAATGATTTTATAATAAATTTTTAATTACACAAAAATGAGGATAAAATAGTAATATTCAGTTTTAATATATTTTTTATCCTAAATTAAAATCGTAGGTGTTTCATCAACTGTATCTGGCACAATAAACTGAGTTTTTTCTATTGTCAAAAGTTAAACTGGTAAAATAAAATATTAGAAGTTTAAAAGGTTCAATCAATATTAGACTATCAAAAAAATTGACTAAAGATTAAATAAAATTGAAAATTTTGAAGTATAATTAAATGAGACTGTCTTTATTTATTAAAGAATTTGAAATTTAATTAAAACAGAAATTGTTAAATAAAAAATAATTAGTTTATTTTTTATAAAATCGATTAGTTTACAAAAACTGAACAATATATTAATAAATTAATCAATTTTAAATAATAACTCGATAAAATGTAAAATGATAAGCAACTTTTCAATATATTACATTATAAATATTTTTTTAAACGACGTTTTAATATAAATCTTTCCATCCTTTCAAAATAACAATTTTATAATATTATATTCATTTACGTTTTATTTTATATAAATCATTTCATTTTATCAATGGTCCTTAGAAGAGATATTGTAATAAAAAGCTGTCCGTCAACAACAAGCGCATCTGGTGTAGTGGTATCATAGTACCCTCCCACGGTACTGACCGGGGTTCGATTCCCCGGATGCGCAATTTTTGGGTTTTTTTCTTTTATCTCATTTATAATTCTATTTTACTTTCCACTATGATGTCTTTAAATTTCACTTTAGAGTTCGAAAAGGCGAAAGAAACAGTACGCACTAGGCCAACAACTTAGAAAGCCTAACATTTTTTTAAATCTTGATCAGTTCTTCTCAAGAAGAGAGAGAATCTTCTTGTCAGATATCAATTGCACATGTACCTAGCTAGAAACAAAAAATGGGGGTAAGGAAGCCACGAAGATGTGTATAAGAACCCACTGTTGATCTAAAAGCCATTCTTTATGATGAATTCATTAAACTTTCATGTGATTGTGTTCGTGGTATTGTGAGCAAAGTTGCTTGGCACTTCCTATGGAGTCAACTCCATTCCTTAACAGATGATCATGTTTATCAAGCAGGATAAAAAAGTACAAGTTGGCCTAAAATCAACGGCTCAAGTTCGAATTTGAGCTCGAACTCAGAGCTCCTTTCCATGACTAATGTTAATATCTTTTGCAAGCAATTATAGTTTGATAAATATCACATGACAAGCAAGATTAGAGCCTCGCTCTCAACTAAGAATTCCAATCATGGTGAATAGCATATCCTTCTCTTAATAAAAACTTTGAAAGTTTTGCAGATTTCGAGTTTTTTTTCTTGAATCAGAAGTATTGCTAGTGTAACTCAAACTGGTGTTCCTTTATACCATTCAAAACCAAATACATATCTTCAGCTCGAGGATGCAATCTATCCCCCGAAACAAACTCATGCATAACCCCATCCAATTGAATGGAGCTCCAAGCAGAGTTCTTTATTACCCCGTCATTCCCACTCATTGATTTCCTAACATTTACTACTTCTTCCCATCTTTCTGCATTAGCATAAATGTCAGCCATAATCGAATAAACTCCACCATCTTCAGGTTTTAACTCCATTACATGCTTTGCTGCCTTCTCCGCAACCTCAACATTCCTGTGTATCCTACATCCTCCGAGCAAACCGCTCCAGACGAATATATCAGCGTTCATGGGCATCTTCTTTATCATCTCCATTGCTTCTTCAATTAACCCAGCCCTACTGAGCAAATCGGCCATACACCCGTAATGCTTGAGCTCTCTAGAGACTCCATAAACAGATTCCATCTCACCAAAAAGTTTCCTTGCTTCATTTACTAGACCCCCATGGCTACACCCCGCTAAAACTCCTAAAAAGCTAATGCCATCAGGTTTAATTCCAGAGACTACCATTCTGGAGAAGTAACGTAATAGTAACCGGCCATCTCCATGCATTGCAAGGCCAACAAGCATTGCATTCCATGTACACAAACTCTTATCATGACTCATCTCAAAGACCTTGATCGCTTTGTCAATGCACCCACACTTTGCATATAAATCAACCAACCCAGTTGACAGAAAAGAATCAACTTGAATTGCATTCTTTTGAATATAATCATGAATTCTCTTCCCCTTCTCCAATTCCCCGAGTTGCGCACAAGCCGAAAGAGCAGAAACCAAAGCAACATTACAAGGCCTAATCTCCGAATCCATCATCACATTGAAGAGCTCAATGGCCTCTTTGCAATGGTTTCGCTGAGCATAACCAGCTATAAGAGTGCCCCAAGACACAGCATCCCGGAAAGGCATCATATCAAATAGCTCCCGGGCTTTTACAACATCACCAACCTTAACAAACCCATCAATCAATGAACAGTAAGAAACCACGTCTCTAACGGAACTTTCGTCAAACACCTGACACGCTTCCTTCAAACTATCACCCCTACTATACACATGAATAAGAGAGTTTACTACAAACAAATCCGACGAAAACCCAAATCTCAAAACTTGACAGTGAAGTGATTTAGCCAAGGAAAGCACGCGAACTTGCGCACAGGCCTTAAGGGCAAAAGGGAACGAGTGAGAGTCAAGCGGAACAGATAAGCGTCGCATTTGGGCAAAGAAACGGAGCGCAGCGAGAGGTGAGGACAAAAGTGTGTGGGCTCTAATTGAAACATTATAGCAAAAGGTTGACGGGTTTGTGATAGAATTGAATATGGAAACCACATAGCGAAGTAGAGAACTTGACGATTGGATACCTGTTTCCGTTGGTTTTGGGATGAGAGTAGTAACAGTATAGAGCAGTTTGGTTAAAAAATGAGAAGAAGAAGGAAGAGAGAGGAGGCCATTGGCGATGGCGTGAGCGTGGAGTTGATAGACTTGGTTGGTGGTCTTGCATTGTTGAATGAGATTGTTGATGCTATAGAAAAGGAATGAAGATGGCGAGTTGTTGGTGTTGATTAGCATACAGTAATCTCCGTTGATGTGTGGGGGTCGGCTAAGGTTGCAAGTGGGTGAAGGTTAAGATAGTCACTGGTGAGTTCATCATTTTTTTAAAACAGAAAACGTGAACGGCAGGATTCGAACCTGCGCGGGCAGAGCCCACATGATTTCTAGTCATGCCCGATAACCACTCCGGCACGTCCACGAAGTGGGATCCAATCTCTACTGAAATCTATATTGCTTCAATCAGCATCATTTGCTTGGGACATGATCCTCTAACGTATTTTTTGTGTACCAACCTTATCCTATTTGATCTCAACCATTTATTTTTGTAGGTTTCATATAAATAAAATAGATAGTTGAGATCAAATGGGATAGAGTTGGTACACAAAAATTGGGACTAAAGATCTGAGAGCCATTTGCTTCTACAAAGCTTTCAAATTTTTGCAAAATTAGTTCGATTTTAAATTTGCCTTTATCGGAATTGACGTGACAATGACATGCAAAATAATAGGAAGAATGGGATATACTTTACGTCAAATTTTCAGTTTTAGTTACTCTGTTTTAATCCTGTTCTATTAAATCTTATCTATATATTTATATGGGGTTCACATAAATATATGAATGGGATTTAATAAAATAGGATTGAAACAAAATAACAAAAACGAATTTGATGGATATGTATATAATTTACATAAATGTGTGGATAAGATTTAATGAAACATGATAAAAACATAACAAGAGATCTGATCTTATATGCATGTTATTTAAATAATTAATTAACATTAAATAAAACAAAACATTTTGAAACAATAAACCTAATCCATTTGAATTTTTTGTTCCTTTACACATAACCTATCTATTAATGTTGAAACTTGATTAACTATTTATATTCGAATGGCAGAAGTACTAGAAGAGGAGGTGTAGTCCACAAATAGCTCAATCCACACCGACAAGAGTATAAATTGTCCAAATCATTCGGAATCTAGGTTCACCCTTTGACCAATACGATAGCGTGTCGCATCTTCAATTGACGACTAGTGAAATCACCACCAAACTCTTGCAAAGATGATGACCCATTAGAACCAGAAGGTACAGAATCCCTGTCGTTGAACCGAGCACAGCGACAAATTAAAAAAAAAAAGGAGCGGCAGGCGGGAATTTGAGGAAGCCAAAGAAGGTGAGGATGAGAAGTACAAAGAAAACCATGAAACTGACCGTGTGTTTGTGTTTAGAGCAGTGTTTTAAAAATTAGATCGGTCATCAAATTGAAGATTTTATTGATCATTGGTTTGATCGATTTAACCACCAATCGAACCGGTGTGAGGTCATAATTATGCAATAATTATATTTAATTATATATAATATTAAAAAATACAAAAATATACCAAAATAATAAAAAATATAAAAAAATTATTGAACCAGTGGTCGGACCAGTTCGACTAATCAATTGACCAGTTTTGACTGGTTCTCATTGATTCAATTAAGAACCGATTTTTAGAAGTGAATCGGACCGGATAGCCGATCAGTCACCAGTCAAACTGGTCGATCCAGTCCGATTTTCAAAATAGAAATTGAAAGATTAGATAAGTGAGATGCAGATGACGCGTATAATTGTTCCTTCTCTTCAGCCATCGCTGGGAGCCTAATCTGAGACAATACAAGCAATTAGTTTGGAAGCTTTAGCTAGAATCTCGGCTGGCGTTTTCTAGTGTCAGTGGAACTCTAGCAAGTATATACTAGCCTCATGTTTGCTTAGAACTTAGGTTACCGACGACGCGAAGTTAAAGTGGACTCGAAAGTGGTTGTTAACTTTCTCTTCTCTTTGTCAAGACGGTCCGAGACCTACAATTCCGTAATTCAGGGCATCAATGAATTTTTTACACAAAACTGGACTGGGATGTATAGGTATATCTACCGCAAGAGCAATAAATGTGCTGACTGATTAGCGTCCTATACAAAATATCTTATACTGGGAATCACTTATTTGAAACTACACCCATTAGGTGCCATATATTCCTCTTGGAGGATCAACCGAGACTTTGCTTTCCTAGACTCATAATATAATTTGTTTTTCTTCCTTAATAAATAAAAAAGCATGTTGGATGGCTCTATTTCGAGAAAACAGTAGCACTTTTTTGTTATGGTTATTGCATCTTCGAAATGTAGGTGTTAAGATGGCGTTAGCCGGTAGATAGGTTATGTGTAGAGGAGCCAAAAATTCAAATGGGTTAAGGTTTATTGTTATAAAATATTAATAAGAACATATCATTTGTTTCGGACGGTCTGTTTTCACCCTATTTCGTGGGATCATTTACATATTTATGTAATTCCACATAAATATATGGATGAGATTTAATAGAATATGATAAAAACTGATTTATTAGAATAGATGACTTGTTTCCTTAAAATAGGTTTGGTGTGGCTTACCACGTCCACTCTATTAATGAAAATACTAATATAAGGTTAGTTTAAAAATTTTGGTATTTAATTGTTATTTTTTAAAGTTTGGATTATAATTAAAAAATTAAGTACAGTTTAAGATTTTTTTATAATTAACCCTTTAATTAGGTTTAGATTAGGAACAACTCTACTTAAAATCGAATCTTACAACTATTGTTTTTCATATTTAACCTATTAACTTTATATTAGAATATTTCTACTGTCCATAAATACCATCTTTAACAAGTGGTTTTAGCCGGTAGATAAGGTTATGGCCAGGCACCACTGTTCATGACTACGGCTAGCATTTAAATTAGTCACCCGTAGTGGCTAGTTACAAGATTAACTAATTAAGTCACCCTGTGATTAGCAATAGTTCAAAGCAACATAAATAATAACGAAAAGTAATCAAAAATTGAAGATAGAACGGTCATTGTCAAATAGCTTATTCAGCTATTTGGTCTAAAACACTCCACATTGAAACTTTTCACAAATTAGTTAGTTAAGTTAAATCAACCAACAACTAAATAAATTAAATAGCTTTTTGATAAAGTTAATCAACTGATTTTGGCCGATCAATTAGAAAATAACTGATCAGCCAACAACCAACAGAACCTATGTGTAGAAGAGCCAAAAATTCAAGTGGGTTAGGGTCTTTTGTTATAAAATATTTTGTTTTATTTAATATTAATTATTTATTTAAACAAAATTAAAACGGGTGCATTCCATTCTACCAATTATTTTACATGTCTAAAAATAGGAATAGATCATCTCTTTTGGATGGTCTGTTCCTATTCTGTTTCGTGAGATCTCATTTATACATTTGTGTAATCCCACGTAAATATATAAATGAGATTTAATAGAATATAGTATAAATTGGCTTATTGGAACAGAGGATTTGTTTCTCTAAACATATATTTGGTGTGGCTTACCACGTCAGCTCTTTTAATGAAAATACTAATATCGGGTTAGTTTAAAAATTCGGATATTTAATTGTTACTTTTTAAAGTTCGAATTCTAATTAAAAAATTGAGTAAAAATTGAGATTTTTTTATAATTATCCCTTCAACTGGGTTTAGATTAGGTACTAACTCTACCCTAAATCGAATCTTACAACTAATGTTTTTCATATTTAACCTATTAACTTTAGATTAGAATATTTCTACTGTCCATAAATACCATCTTTAGCAAGTGGTTTTATAGTTGACCTCACAAGAAAAGGACAGCCTTTGTCCCCAATCAATGTAACTTGACACTACTTCAAAGACTTCTATTGTTAACTACTACTACTAATACTTTATATGCAGCTTCTTTCCACATTTAGCAGCTAATCTCTCCCACTTTAGAATGGATTAGTGCCATTTGACACATAGATTCTGATCTCAAGAAGAAATGGATGCTTGGACAGTGCAAAGCAGTTGTACCCCATGAAAAAAGCAAAAAAACAAACAAACACCATATCTGCTTCCATATTCCTCCTTTTGGATTCTTTACCTCTTTAGTTGCTATAAACTAACTTTTAACTACCTTTCTGATTCTTTAGTGTTATACACGGAAGACCCTTACAACTGTCCTCTTTAACTTTCCAAAACACTCATTCCATTACCTAATTTGATCAGGACTTTGATTGGCTACCTTACAAATCCAATGACTAGGCTCTCTCAGTCTAGCTTCCTTGATTTGGTGGAGGGTAGTGCTTAGTTTATGTAAAAGTTGAAGCACATTAATATTCTTGGTGGGATAAGCATGCCACAATAAGAATAACACCTTTTGGGACCATTATTTGAAGTATGACTATACTGGGTGGGTGATGTGTCATTCTTTGGCTATGTATCAGTTAATCAACTTTTCACATAAGCAAATTAAGGTGTTTTTTTGGTGAAGTTTTGTTTATTGTCACTTGTCATTCATCGTCACACTTAGCTCGAAGTTTTGCAATAAAGCGAAGTTTGGAGAGGTCTGATAGTACGCAGCCTTATCCTTATATAGTAGAGAGACACTTGTCACTCGTATGAATTGCAATTATTTCAATATCAATCACCGTTAAATAGTCACAATTGGTAGATCAAATTGAGGCACATTATAATTTAACTTGATTTTAAAAAATGACCAATTAAGAGTAAAACACATATAACAATTTGGAAACACTACTTAAATTGAGTGTATCACTTAAATTCAAAATATAGTATTTCTTTATTCCACCTATGTAAATAAAAGTGATCAAAATTTATTTTAATATAATATTTATAAATATCCTAAGAACCTTTTTATTGTTGAGATTGTACGTTTGATTTATAATAAAAAGTAGTATTCTCGGAGTAATAGGTGAGTGCATTCTTTTGCCTCTTAGGAGGTAGTTGAGTTGGTAAAATGGAGGAGTATGGGGTCAAAAGATTATGTGTTCGATTTTTCCTACTTATGCTATCTCAATTAAGCTTGTCATACAGGGCTTGCCTAGTGTGGAGTACCCGATTGATGTGATTTGCATACTATTGCATTAATATGAAGGTTTACTCAGCGTGCATCCAAATGATAGCGACTGCGGGTTCCTTCGTTTGAAAAAAAAAGATTAAAAAATCCAATCAGTTCATTTGATTTTTCAATTCAATTTTCAACTTTTTGGTTCGATTTACTTTAATAACTCTTATTGTTCAAAATTGATCAATTTATTAATTAATTGGTTGGTTTTCATAAACTAATAAATTAAAAATAAATTATTTAATTTTCTTAATTAAATTTCCAAATTTTCGATAAGTAAGGACAACCTCTTTTAATTATATTTTAAACTTTTTATTTTTATTCAATTTTTAGTCGAACTTACAAAGATCTAATAATGATTAACCTTTTAAATCTTAAACCTCTTATCAGTTTAACTTTCAGTTCAGTTTTTAAATATTAATAAAAAGAACCGAAATTAATCTAAATCATTACTAAACATGTTATATTATTTTTAAAATAGTAACTAATTAAATAATTTATTTAAAATATGTACTCTATAAATTATTATATACACTCGAAAGTTAAAAAAAAAAGAGAAAAAAAAAGAATTGCATGATCTACCATTATAAAAAAATTATTAAATTCTTCATAAAAGGTTTAATCAATGTAGTGCCAGATAGGCCAAACTAGTGGACATGTAACATGCTAACTATGATGATAAAACCCGAAGTGACACTCGCGTACCGTACTTTTTATGAAGAATCTATATATGTACATACTGTTATTGCTCTGTTTCTGAACCAGGGACACTCCTTATATAAATCAAATCTCATAGAAAGAAGCAGCATGCTTGGTGTGGTCAGTTCTTACCATCCCTTTACCAAGCTTTGTCTCACCAAAAAGATGGTCACAAAAAGGAAGAAGAAGAAGAAGAAGATGGAGAGATTGGCTGAGAGAAGGTACTAAACCTCTTCTTATTCCTCCAGAGAAGTGAAGTGGAGGTATATAGTAAGAGGACACAACTTGAAGGCAAGTCAAAATGGGCAAAGGGAAGGTCACGCCTTTCTTCTGGGTTGTTTGTTTCTTTCACTTTATTTTATCATGTTAAATCTCTTTAGACATAACCAGATGGGGTTGTGCTTCTTTTCACTTCAGGATTTCTGTAATTCAATGGAGTGAAGCTATTTAAAGCAGCCTTTTTTAGTGTTCCTTTGAAATTGTTGCTTTTGAATGCTAAGCTTAACCCCTTTTTATGCAATGGAATGGAATCCTCTGTAGTTTCTTTGCACACCATTTTCATGCTCAGTTTCTATCCCATGTTTGTGAAAGTGAAGAAGAAGGATCAAGCTTTGAAGGAGACTTTATAATTTGAGTTTAAATTTTAAAAAAATTAGATTCGGTTCTAATTAAACATATTTTAAAAATTAGATTCGATACCGATTAAACATATTTTAATCAATTAATTTCGAATCAGAACACATTTTTAATAATTAATCGAATTAAAAAATTATATCAAATTTAAATTCAAAGTCAAATGCAATCAAGCATTATAATGTTATAACATGGAAAAGAGCTTTCATATGCACATAGCACAACACTCTACACTAACTCTTACAAGAAGAAAACATTGTGTGAGCAAGATCCAAACTAAGTCGTGCAATGGCATCAAGACAACTTGGTTACGTGAATGTGATGGGTTAAGTTTCATTTGCCAGGGACTGAACAAAGAATCAACAACAGGGTCGAGCAGCATTAATGAACGCCATTAATGGAGTTCTAAATGTTTAGGCCAGCCTTTAGTTAGTACCAACCTTAGATGGAAAACCATTTTCAGTTGTAATGAAATCACAAATGCTTAGATTTCGGAGCTGTTACTTGCAGTAGACAGCTGCACTAATCCCATAAATTCCAGGAATCTTTAAGGCATCACATAGACAAGAATATAAACTATGACGGAACGTAGGATATATACTTTTAACATGCACCCATGTGTTCAACTTCAGTTTTCAGCTGTCTGCACACATTTTTCCTTGTCCTTTCAGACATCAAAATGAATGTGTATCTCCTCCAACTTCAGAACCTGATTTAAATACATGATTTCCTGTCACCGGGTATGAGATTCAAAGTGTGTTATGAGGTCTCAGACTGTCTCTCAGAGCTATTGTAGTGGATAAGATAAGACTTGCATTAAACACATCTATAATCACATTGCATTCTCAAATTGCAATTTCATATTAAGCTAGTTACTCAGTACTAGATCGATAAGCCTCGGGAAAACTCTCGACTACCAAAACTATGTGCCCCCAAATCCTAAAGGGCCATTCTGTCTGTTGTGTAACTCAAATAATTGTATTCCCTACATTACTGGTAATTTAGTCCAATTTTTCATCATCAACAGCAACTATACGTGTCAGCTTCGATTCGATCGAGAAGTAGTGTGACTAAGTCCTCTTTAATCAAGTTCTAGACTCTTTTTCATAGCTTCGTAAACCATGTATGTTATACTTGCAGCTGGTACAACCTTGAGAAGATTCGGAAAGAGTCCTTTGTAGAAACCTCTACATCCTTCGTTCTGAAGTGTTCTCCAAAAAACGTCAGACATTCCCTTGTAAGCCGCCGCAGAATTAGAACGTTGAGCTTGCAATCTGAAACCAATGAATATAATTGACCTCAAGGGAAAGCTCAACAAAGATGTATAAGAAAGAGTTTAACAATCAATAGGGAGATAAAATGGATAAGTTGAAGCACAAGATAGGGGAGAACAGAAAAACGAGAAGAAATCCTTGATTGTTGAGACTACCTGGTTCTAATGACCTGTAAAGGGTAAACACAGGTTGCTCCCAGAGCTCCTGAGATAGTTCCACATCCCAATTGCACTAGAGGACCAGCCTCTACAGAAAATTTAAGCCACTTAAGAAAAAACCTTTCATGACATTCAGAAACTTTGGAACAAAAGAAACAAGAAGTGAAGAAACAGAATTATAATACCACTGACAACCAACAAGGAGACTCACCCGTGTCATGTAGAATATAAGTCTTTGACATATCTTTCAAGGTCTCGTAGGCAGCAAGATCAATGCCCGCATAAGGGATGATACCAAGAAGAGATGGAACAAGACCTTTGTAAAAGGCTCGAGGTCCCTCGTGAACCCATATATCCTTTGTTAGCACTCCCAAGTTTGGAGCCCTTCCACCTTCACAAGCAGAAGTCTGTAAACGTGTTTTCACAAGGTCTAAAGGATAGATAGCAGTCTGTGCCACTGCCCCCGCCATACCACCAGCAAAAAGTCTCCCACCAGCACCAATATCAGACTTGTCTTCACCCTTCATATCACAAATCATGTTCTTTAACATTTCATAAGCATAAAACTTGATAGCACTTTCAGGAGCCACCTTCACAACATTTAAACCGTTGCCTCGAAAGAAACCCAACAGACCATCTTCCTTGCATATCTTCTTTATTGCAGGCACAAGACTAGCTCGTTTAGTCTGAACTTGCATAACTACCTTCAGGCGATCTAGAGGAGCAGTTGCAGTACGAGAAGCAGCTCCAGCTATCCCTCCCGCAATGAAGTATTTAACCCTATGAACACGTTTACTGATGCCTTCTGGTATAACAGCTTGTTCTCCAATATCAACAAGGCATACCCTTTCCCAGTGATGGTATATGTTCTCAATAGTGGCTTCATGAGGATAAAGTAACAGAAAATCCCTCCATTCTTCAAAAGTTATAATTCCATTATTATCCTTATCAACATGTTCCACAAATCGTGCAAGCTCCTCATCATCCATTTCAATCCCTATAAATAGAAACTGCCACAGCTTATAAGATGAAAACAACAGATAATTTCCAAGCATGGACAAATTGACACTCACAATTAAAACATAATAGTGTATGACAATTATAACTAGCAGCAAAATTTAATTTTATTAGTATAGTAGATGCCAGGACAAAAGAATTTGGCACACTCCAAAGTGTACTAGTTTAATGCAGGATCAATAAATAGTTATCTGATGACTTTGCAAACCCAAGATTGTATTTCATTGTTGCTCAGGATAATAAGTAGAACTATGACTAAAAAGACAGCAACTGGAACACAAGAATACTCAAGCGTAGAGAAGCGCCTAACGAAATGCTTATTGGTTACAGGAGGTGCCAATAAAACCTCAATGCTTCTAAGAAGGTGAAAACGGGGACTGCTTTCATGATGCCCATCATCTTTGTTATTTAGAAGCTGCATAAGAAATCAGAAGGCATTACTAAGGCAGTTTTCTACATCTAGTATCAATAGCAGCTTGACTCGGTCTTTCAACAATTTGGAAGCTGATCCCAATCAGAAACAAACCATTTGAAAAAAGTAAATGGCATCATCTAACCTCACTTGTAAAGTCAACTATAAGAAGTCTCATCCAAGAGAGTTTGGATAGGACAGCCACATTACCACGGTAAACTTAAAGAGATCATTCTCAAGACTTAAATGGCTAGTTTAACCTCAGTGAACTGTTAACTGTACAATTTAATTGATTAAAGATTTTAACTTTGAATAAATACCACTATCGTGTAGGACCAGGACTAGAAACTGAGAGGCAAAATGGTAAAGAAAAATCAGCAGTATCAGCAATCAAACTTGAAAAAGAATATGTGATAGCGACCTGTAAGAAATTTCCCAAACATTGAAAACAAAGCAAGGCAACGAAGCACTTCCAATCCCCATGATTGAACTACTGAAGCAAGATCAGGCTAGATCATTCCATCAATAATCTCTAAAAGGAAATGTTTTCACCCATATCCCAGACCATAACTGTACCATGAAGTGAAATTCATAATAACATCATCAAGCAGCATAACCGGGAAACCATTTAGAATCATAAACCATCATTACAGATACTAAAGTCTCGTAAGCATTTAACTTGTCCTTCAACCAAATATTCAACTTTAACATCAAATTTTCAACTTGATCAATGGAATTTTCAATCACAATATCAACAGCTCAACAACAATCTAAAGCAAAACCAAAGTTCACAAGTTATGCTATACCAGCCTTGACAAGCGCGTCCCAGAGCTCCTCCGGCAAGATGCACCCATTATGCTCTACATCAATCGCCTGAAATATCCGATACAATTCAAGCTCTTTATCGTCCATATACCTCCTAAACTCCTGGTAATCAACACGACCGTCCCTATTCGCATCACAGACCTTCAACAAATCTTTTGCGTACTTGTACTCCGCCGGAATCTGAAGCGCCGATAACCCGGACTCGATCTGGGCATAATCCAAATACCCGATATTCGCAGCATCAAAGAAATTGAACAAACTCCTTATTCTCATTTCCCTCTCTTCCTTAGTCTCTCGCAATGCTAGCAGAACGTGATCCATTGACACAGGACCCGATTTCTTAACGGGGTTGCAGCAACCGGAGCGGTTCGGGTCAGTCTCCATCTTCGGCAAACCAACATGGTGCTCAACGGCGTGACCCGCCCCGGACATATTATTGTAAAACGAAGAAAACCCACAAAATTTTGCTTTCACAAAAAGCTAAACGTGGCTTTCTTCGAGGAGACCCATTAGTCTTCCTTTTTTTCCTCAACTGGTCAGATCTAAATACCCGGAAAACCAAATTGAAGAAAGCGAAAGCCTTTAACTTTGACCTGATGCAAGCGACTTTCCAACTAAGGAAAGACCATATAAGAGTAGACCCCAATTAATGACAGAACAGAGAAAATGAAGTTTGTGAAACGGTGGGTCAACAAAGAATACTGGGAAATGTAAAAGTAAGGATATTTATCATCTGGGGTTTGAATGTGATAAATGATAAAAGGAAGGCTGGTTTCAGACAACAAACCTGAAACAACGTTGTTTCATAACGTCACTCAGGTTTCTGGAAAATGAAATTTGCACAGGAATTGACGTGCAAGCACTTTTTTTCGTTTTATGATCGAAATTATAAGAATGAGACAGATATGATTTGTACCCACTTCACGGAATCTCCTCCATGATTAAGTCATGTTTGTGAAAGAGAGCTAGACTGTGATGTTGGCTATGGCTTGTTCTGCAAATCTCAATGGTGTATCTGTCAATTCAAATTGATTCCTACAATTTAATGGGTCTGTTTCACATGGTATTATTAAAGCGAGAATGGAGAAGGAGCCTTGGATGGAGAGAGGGGATATTCTTACAGGTTCCTATCTGTTTGTTCGTTTTAAGGTTGGCTTACGTTCTATTATAGTATGGGCCTGTTCGAGAATCAGTGTTGTTTTGTCTGGCTTGGGCCGGATCTACATTTCAGTAAAAATTTTATTAAAATATAAAAATACATATTGTTACTTTTTTAACCCTCAATCGCTATCCTTTTGATGGATACGTAAATCTTCGTATTGATGCAATAGTCTGCAAATTACACTAATCAGATATTTTGTACTAAGCAAGTCCTGTATGATAGGCTTGATCGAGAGAATATAGGTAGGGAAATTTTACACAGGACCTTTTGACCCTATGTCCCTCCACTCTACCAACTCAACCACATTTTTTATTAATAAAATAGAATCTAAAATATAAAACAACTATATTACAACAATAATAGCAAAAATAATAATAAAGTAAAAATTCAACTGAAAGACTCAAACGAAGAGTTAAAGAGGTTTAATAGTATGCAATTTTATCCCCAATTGGTAGAGAGATTATTTCCGATGACCCACAAGAAAGAAAAGAAAAGAAAAAATGAAAGAAAAAAGTAGTAGTAATAATAATAAATAAATAAATAAATAAGAGAAAAACTAAAATAAACAAATAAATATATCAAAATTTATATTAAGACAATATAATATCATAATTAATAATGAATTTTAGATTTTTTAAAATTAAAAATAACCATTTAATTTTTATATAATTAAAATTAAATTTTAATTTAATAATTCAATTTATTAAATTTTATATCAAATATTTTATTCTATAAATATAATATTACTCCCTCCTATTCAAAATAAGTGTCGTTTTAGAGGGATTTTAATTATTCAAAATAAGTGTCATTTGTGACTTTTTATTCATATTTATGATTTTATTT